>AWOL01S0017349.1:48923-63716 GCA_000715115.1 Nicotiana otophora
CAATTCTGTTGCGGCGTGCAACCCGCTCCTCCAATATATTCATTTCAATCAATTCTGTTGCGGCGTGCAACCCGCTCCTCCAATATATTCATTTACCAATTCTTATAGAAGAAATTACCCCAATGAATGCAATAATTAACATAAAGTTTTTAAGACAACAAGTACACAATATTTATGATTTAATTATGAAACAAACAATGACAAATATCAATTTATTTAGGAAATCAGGGAGAAAATAGGCAGTTAAAATGCTATATATGCTAAATGTCAAGTAGCAATTAATAAACATAAATCAAATAGCATGTAACAATTATTGCAGGAATTCAAGAATTAATATTTGATAAAGAATAGGAAAGAAACAATTATTATAATAATTAATTCATGATTAAAATAATTTATGATTTTTCAAGTAAACATGCAAACAATTAATTTGATGACGTATAGACACTCGTCACCTCGCCTATACATCGTTCACATGTATTTCACGTAACAAATAGTTTAAGCGTTCTATTCCCTCAAGTCAAGGTTAACCACGACACTTACCTCGCTTTGCAAATTCTAATAAATTACTCGACCACTGTTTCTCCTTTTAAATTTGTCTCCAAAAGCTTCAAATCTATTCACAAACAATTCGATATACTCAATACGAATCATAGGAATTAATTCCATATGAATTTACTAATTTTCCAGATAAAAATCCTAAATTTATTTAAATATTCGACAGTAGGACCCACATCTCAAATCTCAGAAACACTTACAAAATCCGAAAACCCATTCCGAGACGAGTCCAACCATACAAAAATTATCCAATTCCGATGTCAAATGGACCTTCAAATCTTACATTTTCGTTTATGGAAGCTTTTATAAAAATCTGATTTTTCTTATATAAATTCACGGATTCATGATGTAAATGAGTATAGAATCATGAAATATAATCAACATAGGACAAGGAACACTTACGCCAATGTTTTCCTGTGAAAATCGCCCAGAAATCGCCTTACCCGAGCTCAAAAAGGGAAAAGGGTCGAAAATGGGACGAATCCCATTTTCCAGAACTTAAGTTCTGTTTCTGGAACTTTTACCCTTCGCGAACGTGGTCAGTGCCTCGTGTTCGCGAAGCACAAATTCCTGCTGACCTATTTTACTCTTCGCGAACGCGAGGGCTACTTCGCGAACGCGAAACTTGCCTGGCTTGGCCTTCGCGAACGCGAAGGCAATTTTCCTGCCAACCCCTTTCCCTTCGCGAACACGAGGCTTCGATCGCAAACGCGAAGCTTCTCACCTCAAGCCTTCGCGAACGCGTTCACTCTGTTGCGAACGCGAAGCACAAAATGTGCCAGCCCCAATTTGCTCTTCGCGAACGCGAGATTCCCCTCGCGAACGCGAAGAAGGAAACCAGAAGCAGGTTTCTGTTGTTTCCTCAAGTCCAAAAATGATTCGTTAACCATCCGAAACCAACCCGAGCCCTCGGGGCCCCAAACCAAACATGCACCCATGTCCTAAAACATCATACGAACTTGCTTGCACGATCAAATCGCCAAAATAACACCTAGAACTACGAATCAGACACCAAATCAAAGGAAGTTTTCAAGAAAACTTTAAAACTTATATTTCTAAAACCGAACGTCCGAATCACGTCAAATCAACTCTGATTCTCACTAAATTCAGCAGACAAGTCATAATTATTATAGTGGACCTATACCGGGCTCCAGAACCAAAATACAGACCTGATGTCAATAAATCCAACATCAGAAAATCTTAAAAATCATTAAGCTTTCAAACTTTTAATTTTTTATCAAAATTCCATATCTCGGGCTAGGGACCTTAGAATTCAATTCCGGGCATACACCCTAGTCCCAAATCACGATACGGACCTAACAGAACTATCAAAACACTGATTCGAGTCCGTTTGCACAAAATGTTGACCAAAGTCAACTCAGTTGACTTTTAAAGCTCTATTTCACACTTTAATCCATTTTTCACACAAATATTTTTCAAAAATTATACGGATTGTGCACGCAAGTCGAGGAATAATAAATAGTGCTTTTCGAGGTCTTAGAACACATAATTACTTATTAAATTTAAAGATGATATTTTGGGTCATCACATTCTCCACCTCTAAAACAAATGTTCATCCTCGAATGGAGTTAGAAAAAGTACCTGAGCTGGTGAATAAGTATGGATATTTACTCCGCAAGTCCGACTCGGACTCCCAGGTAGATGCCTCTACCATCTGACCTCTCCATTGCACTCGAACTGAAGGATAACTCTTAGACCTCAACTGTCGGACCTGCCGGGCTAGAATAGCTACCGGCTCTCCCTCGTAAGTCAAATCTTTGTCCAATTGTACTGAACTGAAATCTAACACATGGGACGGATCACTATGATATTTCCGGAGCATAGCCACATGGAACACCGGATGCACCGCTGATAAACTGGGTGGTAATGCAAGCCTGTAGGCTACTTCACCCACCCTTTCAAGAATTTCAAAAGGTCCAATATACCTTGGGCTCAACTTGCCCTTCTTTCCAAACCTCATTACACCTATCATAGGTGAAACCCGTAGTAATATTCTTTCTCCAACCATGAATGCAATATCATGGACTTTACGGTTGGCATAACTCTTTTTCCTAGACTGAGCTGTGCAAAGTTGATCCTGAATAATATTGACCTTATCCAAGGCATCTTGTACCAAATCGGTACCCAACAACCGAGCCTCTCCCGGTTTAAACCAACCAACTGGCGATCGACATCGCCTTCCATACAATGCCTCATATGGAGCCATCTGAATGCTCGACTGGTAGCTATTATCATAAGCAAACTCAGCAAGTGGCAGGAATTGATCCCAAGAACTTCCAAAGTCTATAACACAAGCGCGAAATATATCTTCCAATATCTGAATGGTGTGCTCTGACTGTCCATCTGTCTGTGGATGAAATGTTGTACTCAACTCAACCCACGTGCCTAACTCATGTTGTACAGCCCTCCAGAAGTGTGAGGTAAAATGTGTACCTCAATCTGAAATAATAGACACGCGCACACCATGAAGGCGGACAATCTCACGAATGTAAATTCAGCTAACCTTTCTGAAGAATAGGTAACTGCCACTGGAATGAAATGTGCTGATTTGGTCAACCTATCCACAATGACCCAAACTGTGTCAAATTTTATCAGAGTCCGTGAGAGCCCAACTACAAAATCCATAGTGATATGCTCCCACTTCCACTTAGGAATTTCTAACTTCTGATGCAAACCACCAGGTCTCTGATGCTCGTACTTAACTTGCTGACAATTCAGATACCGAGCTACATAGGCAACTAGAATACCTGGAACTGTGTGCCTCTTCAAGAATTAATTCATGAAGTCCGTCAACATTAGGCACACAAATACGACCCTACATTCGTAGAACTCCATCTTCCCTCACAGCAATGTGTTTGGCATTACTGTGCTGCATCGTGTCCTTAAGGACAAGTAAATGAGGATCATCATACTTTCTCTCTCTGATGCGCTCATATAAAGAAGACCGAGCAACTGTGCAAGCTAGAACCCGATTGGGTTCTAAAACGTCTAACCTCACGAACTGATTATCCAAAGTCTGATCATCTACAGCTAGTGGCCTCTCATCAACCGGAATATACGCAAGACTGCCCATACTCACAGCCTTTCTACTCAAAGCATCGGCCACCACATTGGCCTTTCTAGGGTGATACAAAATGGTGATATCATAGTCTTTCAACAACTCCAACAATCTTCTTTGCCTCAAATTAAGATCTTTTTGTTTGAACAGATACTGAAGGCTATGATGATCAGTAAATACCTCACACGAGACACCGTAGAGGTAATGCCTACAAATCTTCAGCGCATGAACAATGGTTGCTAGTTGTAAGTCATGACCAAAATAATTCTTCTCGTGAACTTTCAACTGCCATAACGCATATGCAATCATCCTGCCATCTTGCATTAATACTGCACCAAGCCCAATGTGAGATGTATCACAATATACCGTATACGATCCTCAACCTGTGGGTAATACCAACACTGGCGTCGTAGTCAAAGCAATCTTGAGCTTCTGAAAGTTCAACTCAGACTCGTCTGACCATCTGAATGGGACACCTTTCTGGGCCAGTCTGGTCAATGGGCTTGCTATAAATGACAACCCTTCCATGAACCAACGATAATAACCCGCTAAACCCAGGAAACTCCGAATCTCTGTAACTGAAGTAGGTCTAGGCCAATTCTGAACAGCCTCAATCATCTTAGGATCCACTTTTATGCCTTCTGCCGATACAACATGCCCTAAAAAGGAAACTGAGTCTAACCAAAATTCACATTTTTAAAAATTTGGCATATAACTGATTATTCTTCAAACTCTAAAGCACACTCCGAAGATGCTGCTCATGCTTCTCTCGATTGCTGGAGTATATCAATATAACATCCATTAATACGACCACAAAAGAATCCAAATAGGGCTTGAACACCCGATTCATCAAATCCATAAATATTGTTGGGGCATTTGTCAACCCAAATGACNATGTAAGAAAAAATAGCGGAGAGTGAGTCGCTAGCTCAGGGAGTAATAATACTTAACCACAACCATTTTTTATGGGGACAAGTTAGAAAATATGCTTGTATAATAATCACAAATTATCATGAAATAAATGCCCTTTTTCAGAATCGATACCAACAATCNAGAATTCGTAAGGCCCATACCGATTTCGAAAAGCTGTCTTAGGGACATCAGATGCCCTAATCTTCAACTGATGGTATCCAGACCTCAAATCGATCCTTCAAAACACCTTGGCACCCTAAAGCTGATCAAATAAGTCATCAATTCTTTGCAGCAGATATTTGTTTCTAATAGTGGTCTTGTTTAACTGCTGATAATCTATATACATTCGCATAGAGCCATCTTTCTTCTTTAGAAATAATACTAGTGCACCCCAGGACGAGACACTTGGTCTAATGAATCCCTGATAAAGCAAGTCTTGTAATTGCTCCTTCAATTCTTTCAACTCCGGCAGGGCTATACGGTATGGTGGAATAAAAATGGGCTGAGTGCCCGGAGCCAAATCAATACAGAAGTCAATATCCTTGTCGGGTGGCATCCCCGGCAAATCTGCAGGAAATACTTCTGGAAATTCACAAACAACTGGTACTGAGTCCATAGAAGGAACATCCACACTAGGATCGCGAATATAAGCCAAATAGGCTAGACACCCTTTCTCTACCATACGCTAAGCTTTCATATAAGAAATAACCCTGCTGGCAGAATGATCAGGAGTTCCTTTCCACTCTAACCGAGGTAACCCCGGCATAGCAAGGGTCACTGTCTTGGGAGGATAATCCAATATAGCATGATAACGGGACATCGAAACCGTACCCAAAATGACATCAAAATCTACTATATCAAGAAGTAGAAGATCCACACTAGTTTCAAGATTACCAATAGTAATCACACACTAACGATAGACATGATCTACTACAACAGAGTCTCTCACTGGTGTAGATACATACAGAAGCACTCAGAGAATCACAAGGCATAACCAAATATGAAGCAAAATAGGAGGACACATAGGAATAAGTAGATCCTGGATCAAATAGAACTGAAGCATCTCTATGGCAAACTGGAATAATACCTGTGATCACAGCATCAGATGACTCGGCCTCAGGCCTAGCTGGAAAAGCATAAAATCGGNAGATGTATCACAATATACCGTATACGATCCTCAACCTGTGGGTAATACCAACACTGGCGTCGTAGTCAAAGCAATCTTGAGCTTCTGAAAGTTCAACTCAGACTCGTCTGACCATCTGAATGGGACACCTTTCTGGGCCAGTCTGGTCAATGGGCTTGCTATAAATGACAACCCTTCCATGAACCAACGATAATAACCCGCTAAACCCAGGAAACTCCGAATCTCTGTAACTGAAGTAGGTCTAGGCCAATTCTGAACAGCCTCAATCATCTTAGGATCCACTTTTATGCCTTCTGCCGATACAACATGCCCTAAAAAGGAAACTGAGTCTAACCAAAATTCACATTTTTAAAAATTTGGCATATAACTGATTATTCTTCAAACTCTAAAGCACACTCCGAAGATGCTGCTCATGCTTCTCTCGATTGCTGGAGTATATCAATATAACATCCATTAATACGACCACAAAAGAATCCAAATAGGGCTTGAACACCCGATTCATCAAATCCATAAATATTGTTGGGGCATTTGTCAACCCAAATGACATCACTAAGAATTCGTAAGGCCCATACCGATTTCGAAAAGCTGTCTTAGGGACATCAGATGCCCTAATCTTCAACTGATGGTATCCAGACCTCAAATCGATCCTTCAAAACACCTTGGCACCCTAAAGCTGATCAAATAAGTCATCAATTCTTTGCAGCAGATATTTGTTTCTAATAGTGGTCTTGTTTAACTGCTGATAATCTATATACATTCGCATAGAGCCATCTTTCTTCTTTAGAAATAATACTAGTGCACCCCAGGACGAGACACTTGGTCTAATGAATCCCTGATAAAGCAAGTCTTGTAATTGCTCCTTCAATTCTTTCAACTCCGGCAGGGCTATACGGTATGGTGGAATAAAAATGGGCTGAGTGCCCGGAGCCAAATCAATACAGAAGTCAATATCCTTGTCGGGTGGCATCCCCGGCAAATCTGCAGGAAATACTTCTGGAAATTCACAAACAACTGGTACTGAGTCCATAGAAGGAACATCCACACTAGGATCGCGAATATAAGCCAAATAGGCTAGACACCCTTTCTCTACCATACGCTAAGCTTTCATATAAGAAATAACCCTGCTGGCAGAATGATCAGGAGTTCCTTTCCACTCTAACCGAGGTAACCCCGGCAAAGCAAGGGTCACTGTCTTGGGAGGATAATCCAATATAGCATGATAACGGGACATCGAAACCGTACCCAAAATGACATCAAAATCTACTATATCAAGAAGTAGAAGATCCACACTAGTTTCAAGATTACCAATAGTAATCACACACTAACGATAGACATGATCTACTACAACAGAGTCTCTCACTGGTGTAGATACATACAGAAGCACTCAGAGAATCACAAGGCATAACCAAATATGAAGCAAAATAGGAGGACACATAGGAATAAGTAGATCCTCGATCAAATAGAACTGAAACATCTCTATGGCAAACTGGAATAATACTTGTGATCACAGCATCAGATGACTCGGCCTCAAGCCTAGCTGGAAAAGCATAAAATTGGGGTTGGGCCCCACCACTCTGAACTATGTCTCTAGGACGGCCTCTAACGGTCTGACCTCAACCTCTAATAGCCTGCCCTCCACCTCTAATGTCCTAACCTCTACCTCTAGCTGCCTGACCCCTACCTCTAGCTGGTTGAGCAGGCGGTGAAGTAACCAGTGCTGGTATGATGGAACGAGAATCCTGTCGACATCTGTTACTCGGCCATCTAGGGCAATACCTCCTGATGTAACCAATGTTCCCACACTCATAACACCCATCCTGATGCCGTTGCGGATGAAGATGAAGCTGACCCAAATGGGCCGGATAGCCGTTGTAGTAACTCTGGAGTGTTAGTGCACTGATAGGAGATGAATGTGCACTGAATGCTGGCTGCCCATAGTAAGGCATAATAGGACCGTGACTCCCTAAAATACTGTGAGATGCATGAAGTGATGAATAAAACGGTCTGGGGGGATGACCTCTACCAAAATTACCCCTGCCTCCAAACGAGGCACCACTGAAACCACCGAACTGGCAAGGCCTCTTATCAGACCTCAGCCCCCTCTCTTGTGCAAAAACTATCTCGATCCTCCTCGCGACTTAGCAGCCGCCTGAAAAGAAATCTCACTTCCAGTCTCTTTGGCCATCTGAAGCCTGATAGGGTGAGTGAGTCCCTAAATAAACCTCCTCACTCTCTCTCCCTCAGTAGGTAGTAAAAGGATAGCATGATGGGCCAAATCCACAAAACGGGATTCATACTGAGTAATAGTCATACTGCCCTGTTGTTGACGCTCAAATTGCTTGTGGAATTCCTCTCTCAGTGTGATAGGAAGGAACTTCTCTAGGAATGGCTGAGATAGCTGCTCCCAGGTAAGTGCAAGCGATCCAACTAGTCTAGTCAATGTATAATCCCTCCACCACCTCCTGGCGGAACCCGTCATCTGAAACACATCAAAGTCAACCCCATTGGTCTCAACTATACCCATGTTCCGTAGCACCTCATGGCAGTGTGCAAGCTAATCCTGTGGGTCCTTAGAAGGTGTACCACTAAAGTGAACTGGGAAGAGCTTGGTAAACTTATCCAGTCTCAATAAGGCCTCAACAACATGGCGGACCTATCACCGGTCTGTGTCGTAACAACTGGCTGAACTACCCCAACTGGCAGGGCTGCTGGAGCCTGATTCTAGGGAGCCATCTGTTCCGGAGCGGGAGTAGTGGGAGTTTCTTCTCCTCCCCCATCCTGTGAGACGGTTGGTGCCATTAGAAATGTACCAGTCTGGGCCACGCCCTCCATAAGACTCACCGAACGAACTACAATGTCCTGAAGCACTGGAGTAGCTATAAATCCTTATGGGACCTGAACTGGTCAAACTGGTACATTCTGAACTGGAACCTCCTCCTAAAGTTCCACCTGAGGTTCTATAACAGGTGAAGCTGCTCGAGCTCTGGAGTGAGATCTACCTCGGCCTCTGCCTCAGCCTCTAGCACGACCTCGGCCTCGGCCTCTACCCCTGGCCATAGTTGCCACCAGGGGCTCTGGTCCCTGTCCATCGGTAGATGTATTACGTGTTCTTACCATCTGCGAGATAATAAGAGTAGAATTGTTCAATCGTCGATGATAGAAGAAATTCGCACGACAGAATAAGAAAGAAGTGATGTTGTTCCTAAACTTCATAGCCTATGAGACATAAGTACGACCGTGCCTTTGGTATCACCTATAACAACGAACCAATATTTACCTAAATCAGTCACAATCTTCATCAACTAACCAAAAATGAGTTTTCACCAACATTGCAAAACTTATCAACATAATAATACTAAACCCATCTCAAAAATATGAAACAAAAAATGCAATACTAGGAATTAATCCAATATAACGAATGAATACCCATAACACTAATAAAAATGACTATGGAGCGACTCTAAGAGTTCAAAAGCAAAGAGGAT
Organism: Nicotiana otophora; assembly: GCA_000715115.1. Lineage (NCBI taxonomy): Eukaryota > Viridiplantae > Streptophyta > Magnoliopsida > Solanales > Solanaceae > Nicotiana > Nicotiana otophora. The sequence goes on from AWOL01S0017349.1 coordinate 58,105, forward strand.
AAAAAATAAATAAACTCTTCGCCCACGTGAACAAGTGCGCGGCTCACCAAAAACTATTAACTCGTACACTCTAATTAACGAAATCCTCACTCGCGTCAACTATTGTCTATGTAAGAAAAAATAGCGGAGAGTGAGTCGCTAGCTCAGGGAGTAATAATACTTAACCACAACCATTTTTTATGGGGACAAGTTAGAAAATATGCTTGTATAATAATCACAAAATATCATGAAATAAATGCCCTTTTTCAGAATCGATACCAACAATCAATCTTGCCTATTTTCATGTAAGCAAGAATCAATTAACAATTCAGTAATAAACTCTATAAACATTGTCATATCAATATGTTTGGGAGGTTTACAAGAAAGGATCATGTAATCTGTATCTCTGTGTAGATCCTTTCATAAAAGTAGTCAAATATAATTGTAGGTCCCTACTCGAGGGAAAACTGTAACTGTATGCTAGTTCTACATTCCCACTAGCGAGGGCTATACCTGTAATCGGTAATCTGTAAATACAAGGTGCACCAGGTCTAACGAACCCACCGTTATCTACGGATCCTTCAAAGTCTCCTCCCATTTATATTTTTCTTTGTAAACAGTAAATATTCACATGGAAGAATTTTCAAAATAGTATGGGGCATTTCAATTCTTATCAAATCATGTAATCCAAATTCCGATAACGGTAATCATATATCAACTGACAGTAAAATATGTCTAGTAACAATGAGAACCTTTTAAATAACTGTAAACATCTGAAGTAAACTATTCAGTACCATTTCAAGTAAAGGACTTGTCCCACATGCAATTTCAAACATTTGAAAACACATGTTATTTTCAAAATATAGTATAAACTATGCATGTTATGAAAACGCAAGTTGCGGTAAGATTACTGCTCATAATACTCATGTCGAAATACCAAATTCATCACCTCGAGCGATATTTACGACTTTCTTCAATCAATCTATAATCATGTCAACATTGAACTAGTGTTAATTTCCTTGTATAGGCTAATTCTTAGTTAATTTAGAATACCCAACCCTCGAGGATTCATATTTGACTTTTAATTCGCCGAATCATATTTACCCATGCAATGAGTAATTTAAATTAGTTCAAAATCTTCTTTATAAAAAAAGTCATTTATGTAGTTTAATCCATGTACTATTCAATTTCTTTAATCATGTGTATAGGTTAAAACTTAATGTAACGACCCGACTTATCGTTTAAAGAATTAATGCTTCGTTCAGTAACTTAAGGTCTCGAGAAACTTCATAATATATATTATGACCCGCGGGTGTGATCGAGTTTGATTTTCGAAAGATTCGGGATTAAATTGAAAGAACAATTCTTATTTTTGAAGCTTAAATGAAAAGAGTTGACCAGAGTTGGACTTTTGAGTAAACATCCGCGGAATAGAGTTTTGATTATTCCAATAGCTTTGTATGGTGATTTTGGACTTAGGAGTGTGTCCGAGAATTTATTTGCAAGCCCGTAGTTAAATTAGGCTTGAAATGGCAAAAATATGAAGTTTAAGTTGGAAGTTTGATCGAGGAGTTAACATTTTGATATCGGGGTCGGAATCCAGTTCTGAAAATTTTCATAGGTCCTTTATGTCATTTATGACTTGTGTATAAAATTTGAGGTCAATCGGACTTGATTTGATAGGTTTCGGCGTCGCATATAGAAGTTGAAATTTCTTGGGGTGTGATTCATAGTTTTGATGTTGTTTGATGTGATTTGAGGCCTCGAGAAGGTTTGTATTATGTATTGGGACTGGTTGGTACGATTGGACGGGGTCCCGGGGGCCTCGGGTTTGATTCGGGGTAGTTCCGGACCAAGTTTGGGTGTTTTGATGCTACTGGTTGCTAGTTCTGGTGTTGTTCTTCGCGTTTGCGAGGAGCCTCTCGCGTTCGTGAAGAAGGATTTTGCTATTGGGACTTTGTTCTTCGCGTTCGCGAACAGGCTCTAGCATTCGTGAAGAAGGAATTTTTGTTGTCCGTCATCTGACTTTTGAGGCTTATATCTCGCAATCTATAAGGAATTTGGAGATGATCCAAAAATGAAAGTTGTAGCCCTTTGTTTCTAGTTTCAGAAAGGTAAACCATTTGTAATTTATAGTTGTGTACAAAACAGTATGGTGGATACACTATAGGCTGTCTGGGAAGAGTTTGGAAATCTCTGTTGCACAGGGCTAATTTTGGAAGCTTATATCTCGCAATATATAAGGAATTGGGAGATGAGCAACAAATGAAAGTTATAGACCTTGGAGTCTAGTTTTCAGAAATTTAAACCATTCATCATTTGGAGTTTTATAAAAAAAATGTTATGATCATTATACTATAGGCTGTCTGGGAAGAGTTTGAAAATGGCTGTTGGAGAATTCGTTCATCGCGAACGCGGGGAGAGGGTCTTGAACGCGAAGAATAAACCTCTGGGCAGCAGAATAAAGTCCAAATTCGTCTCATTCTTCCATTTTTGGACCAAGGAAGCTCAGGTGAGGCGATTCTTCGAGAGTTTTTCAAGGAAAATATTTGGGTAAGAATTCCTAACTTGATTTTTGTTAAATTACATGAATCTATTGTTGTTTTTATCACTAAATTAGTGAATTGGGTTGAAAATGGTAGATATCCTCTAGACTTTAATTTAATATTTGAAGGGAGATCCATTATCGGAATTTGATAATTTTGGTATGGTTGAACTCGTATCGGAATAGGTGTTCGGATTTCGTAAAACAATTTCGGGTTCCGAGGGGCGGGCCCCATGCTGTCGTTTTAGAATAAAATTTTAAGTTGGTGTTTTATTACCCGGAATCTGTTTCCGATGAATTTTAATAAAGTTGTACAATTAAATTGGATAGATTTGAGCTGTCCGGAGGTCAATTCAAGCAAGAAGGCGATTTTGGAATATCGGCATAACTTCAAAAAGGTAAGTATCTTGCCTAACCTTATGTGGGAGAATTACCCCTTAGGCATTGAGTATTATGTGGAAATTGTGTGATTGGAAGCCGTGTACGCGAGGTGACGAGTACGTACTCGGGCTTATATGTACAAATTCTATTGGTTTAAAGTTTTAGGCATCTTTAAGTATTAAATTAGATAATTATTGGCATTTGGTAAATCCTTGAATTATCACAACTCATTCCTTATTTGTCGAGTTTGTATTTTATATAATAATTTGTTGTTGTTGTCACTTGGATTTTATGTGAATTCCGTGTGTTTGTTGATTTGATATTTTTCTTGGAATTAAATTCATGACGGAATTTTTATCTACAAATATTTATAAAATAAGTTTAAATTGAGAAGCTAATATAATTATCAAGAATTTGGATTGATAAAGGTGTTTCCCTATACTGAGTATTTTTCACCTCTGTTGACTGTTTTGAGGTTTTATATACGTTGTGTGGATCCTTGGGCTATTTGTTGAGAAATTTATTGATTCTGCTACATGTTTGGAATTTGGTTGTGGTCAGTGGCAAATAGTGATATGAATTGTTGTATTGTGTTGTGGATTAAACACTCTCCTTGATGTTATTTATGCTTCCTACCTTACTTGTTAATGATATACATGAGCTTGGTAAGGAATAGTGTAAAGCACGAAGGGTGACGCCGTGCCATTTGAAAGTGTAAAGCACGAAGGGTGATGCTGTGCCATTTGAATTATATTATCATGTGAGGGAGAGTGTAAAGCACGAAGGGTGATGCTGTGCCATTTGAATTATATTATCATGTGAGGGAGAGTGTAAAGCACGAAAATTGATGCCGTGCCATTTGAGAGTGTAAAGCACGAATGGTGACGCCGTGCCATTGAGAGTGTAAAGCACGAAGGGTGATGTGATGATCCAAAATGTCATCTTTAAATTTAATAAGTAATTATGTGTTCTAAGACCTCAAAAATCACTATTTATCGTTCCTCGACTTGCGTGCGCAGTCCGTATAATTTCCAAAAAAGTTTTTGTGTGAAAAATAGATTAAAATTTGAAATAAAGATTTAAAACTCTACTGAGTTGACTTTGGTCAACATTTTGATGGAAATGTTAATTGGTTATGACTGTTGAGTAGGCTTCAATTATTATAAATGAGTTATCTGATTTATTTCTATTATTTGTTGTTGTTACTAATATTGCGTACATGTTAATGTAAGTGACCCGCCTTAGCCTCGTCACTATTTTGTCGAGGTTAGGCTCAGCACTTACCAGTACATGGGGTCGGTTGTACTGATACTGCACTCTGCACTTCTTATGCAGATTTCGGAGTTGGTCCCAACGGTGTACCATATACTTGCTCGGATTTTAGCTACCTGAGGAGACTTGAGTATAACTGCACGGCGTCCGCAGTCCTGAAGTACCTGTGTACTTTACTTTAGCTGTGTGTTTATTTTCAGACAACTTTATTTTATTCAGACCCTTATTTGTATTATTCTAGAAGCTCGTGCACTTATGACACCAATTCTGGGATGGTATTTAGACACCGTTATTTTCATGGATTATTCAATATATTTTGGGCCTTACTTCCGTATTTATTTCTTTGTTATTAATAAATTTAAAAATTATTTTAAATTGGATAATATTATTCTAACGTTGGCTTGGCTATCAAGTGAAATGTTAGGCGCCATCACGGTCCGAAGGTGAGAATTTCGGGTCGTGACAAGTTGGTATCAGAGCACTAGGTTACATAGGTCTCACGAGTCACGAGCAAGCTTAGTAGAGTCTGAAGGATCGGTACGGAAACTCAGTTGTAAGAATTCAAAATCCTAAATTCTATTTTATTCATAATACAACGACACCTACATCGACAAAGACAGTTGGTAAGAGATTGAATGTGGCTGTGGAAGAGTTGAGTCAGAGGAACTCAATTTTGCATCATGCTTACGATGAGTAAATGTAAAGTCTTCAGTAGATTATGTGTGTACTAAGACGTGTAAGCTTCTTGATAAGGAGCCCTAAGGCATGAATATGTATCCACTTATGGTTTAAAAAGCAACAAGAGAATCAAAAGGTAGATACAAGTTTCAACAAGTAAAAGAAGTAAGGTGAAGAAGGGTACGATGTACCCAGTTAGTGAAGCTTATCAGCTTTTACAATTCAGGCAGAGAAATATAAGTATTCTAACTTACCTTCAACAGTAACAGAGGTATGTACAATTAGCCACGTCTATCTTAGTTATGCCTATGAAAGCTAACAGATATTGTTTTAAGAAAAGGATGGGATATCATGATCCAGCTGGGGTTAGAGTAACCTAAAAGGTGGATGAATTGTTAGCATTAGCTGACATTTTCGAAGGATATTGAAAATGTGGTAATAGTTCTATGTAGAGAGAGTGTTTTCCTATCACAATGGGAAGGTATGATATAAATTGTTTGGAGGTGACATACACGATAGGTGACGAGCATGCGGAAGTGCACCATATAAATTGTGTCTTGAATAAATCCTGTGCAGTTGTAAGATTAATGAATCATGTTATTATCTGAACATTCTCCACGTGTTAGAGAAATTGAGCTGAGGCTTCTATTAAAGATCATGTTTAGGCTACGGGCCTGTAATGACCCAATCGGTTATTTTAACTTTTAGAACCTCGTTCCCTAAAATAAAACTTCCCGTAGGTGCTTGTAATGATTTA
>AWOL01S0017350.1:0-37283 GCA_000715115.1 Nicotiana otophora
CTACCCTCCCCAGACCCCACTAGTGGGATTATACTGGGTTGTTGTTGTTGTTGTTGTTGAACCAAGACATCTTCAATCACTCCCAAAGACCTCTTCATAGTACGATCGCCATTTGCAATCTCATAGAGGTGGGTCTTGGTTTTCCAATCCCCAATGTTTTGAAAATCGAATAGGGCATCAAATTGATACTTGCCCCAAGATCACAAAGAGCTTTAGCTCGACGCTTCTAATTGTACAAGGAATCGTGAAAGCACCGGGATCCTCCAACTTAGGAGCCATTGAATGCACAATTTCACTCACTTGATGAAGTGAATTTCATAGTTTCAAAATTCATTGACCGCCTTTTTGTCATGAGATCCTTCATAAACATGGAATAACTGGACATTTGTTCCAAAGCTTCAACTAATGACACATTAATTAAGAGACTCTTCATCATTTGAATGAACTTCTTGAATTGATTCTCACCGTTTTGCTTGAAAAGTCTTTGAGGGTATGGAGGTGGAGGCTTAGGAAATGGTTCCTTAGCTTTTTGCACTACCGGCTCCGGTATGTCAATAATTTGATCCCTAGATGGGTTCACCTCCTCTTGAGTATCTTTCACACTATCATCAATATCAATCCGAACTTCATCATTAGGTTGCACCACATTGTTCGAGATCTCTTCTTCTTGTACCACTTGCTTATTATCCACAAGTTGCCTTTGACTTGAGGTGGGTGAATTCCCACCTCTTCCACTTCTTGTAGTAACGGCCATAGTATGCCCCATATTGTTTCCACCCTTTGGGTTTACTACAGTGTCACTTGGTAGTGTCCCCTTAGGACGAGAATTTAGAGCTTGAGAGATTTGCCCCATTTGAACTTCTAGGGGATGGATTGATGTTTTGTGTGAGGCACGTTGGGCATCTGAATCACCATTCTTTTCCATCATTTACTTGAACATATTTTTAATACGGCCCATCTCGTTGTTTGAAGAACTTGAAGCATGGGAAGGATAAGGAGGTGGGTTGCTCAGTTGTTGATATATCTGGGGCCTTTGAAAACCCGACCCCCTATTGCCTTATTGTGGTTCCATCCGCCATGATTGTTACCCCCAAGAAGGTGAGTTATGCGGATGCACATTTCTGAACTGTGACCACGAGGCAACTTCTGGGGCCGCACAGTTCTTGTGCGGTTCGCACTTCACAAAGTCTCCAGGACTTGTTCTTCTTGCATATTCTCTTAACTTTGCATCTTTGTTAGTAGACGCCTAGTTCTACGGCCGCACAATTCATGTGCAATCCGCACATTGCTGAAAGTCCTGTTGGGTTTTTCTTCTTGGTTTGCATCCGCAGATAGAATTCTACGGTCCGTAATTTCTTCTGCGACTGCAGAATTCCTTCTACGGACCGCATATTTGTGCTTATGCGCCTTTTATTGCCTTGTGCTTTGGAATACTCCTTTTTGAGTTGGATTTCATCTCGGGAGAACAAACTTCTAGCATTCTTGTAATTTGCACAATTTTATTAGTTTTAGGAACACAATTCAATACTTTCGAAACAAAATAAAAGCTAAAAGGTGCTAATAAGTAGTAACAATCTCCACTTATCAGCCACCTCTAGCTGTCTGAGCCCCATCCCGAGCTGGCTGAGCAGGTGGTGAAGTAACTGGTGCGGAAGTCATAGCCTAGGACTTATTCTATGGAGACTTACTCAATAATATGGGGCAGTCTGTCTTGAGATGACTCAAATCCCCACACTCGTAGCAACCCTTCCTAACTGGCTGCTGACCCTGATAACCAGAGGAATTGCCTGTAGAAACCTGGGAAAGTGAAGCATGGTAAAAACTCAGTGCTGGCAACACAATGAAGGATAACTTACCTGAACGAGCACTGTAGGAACCATGGCTAACTGATGCACCACGATGAACCTGACGAGCCATCTGAGCGGGCCTATAAAGACGATCCCTGCTGTGATGAGACTGTCCTATAGAAGAAACGCCTCTAAAACCATCTGAACCACAAGTCCTTTTGGCCTGCCTCTCCTTGCGCTCTTAGCTACGAACCTGCTCTAGACGCCTTGCAATATCAACCACCTCATCGAACCTAGCACCTGATGTAATCTCCCGAGTCATGATGAAATGTAGTTCATAGTTAAGGTCATCAATGAACCTCTCGATCCTCTACCTCTCAGTGGGAACTAACCATATCGCATGATGAGCCAACTATGAAAATCTCATCTCATACTAAGTCACGGTCATACCCTCCTATCGTAGCTTCTCAAACTGCCCACACAACTCTTCCCTGTGAGTCTGTGGGACAAACTTCTCTAAGAAGAGAACTGAGAACTCCTGCTATGTAAGTGGTGCAGCGCTGGCTGGCCTGCTCAACTCATAGGCCTCCTACCATCTGAAGGCTATGTCCGACAACTCAAAAATAGTAAATGAGTCCCCACTAGTCTCTAGAATACCCGTCGTACGAAGGATCCGCTGGCATCTATCTAAGAAATCCTGAGCATCCTCTGAATCAGCCCTACTGAAAGCTGGGGGCCTGAGCCTTCCAAACCGCTCTAGCCTCTTCTGCTCCTTGTCACTCATAGGAGGACCCACCTGGACTTGAGTAGCTACAACTGGCTGGGCTGGTAGTACCCCCGCTGTCTGACGTCCCTGCACCACTTACTCTAGAGTATGGGCGGCGGGAATATGAGCACCTCCCCCGGCCTGAGAAGTTGCTGGTGCAGCCTGAATTGAAACCGCTTGAGCAAGGCTAGTGCATACAGTCAATACCTGGGCCAACGCCTCCTGAAGGCCTGGAATCACAATGGGCACAGCTGGTGCCTGAGCAGGTCCCACCGGCTCAACCACATCTAGTATCTATCCTGAGCAACTGGTGGCTCCACGGGTGCCGCTCTAACTATTGTATGAGTTAAACCTCGGCCTCTACCGCAACCCCAGCTAGTGGTACTGGTGGCCGTCCTCCCGATCCGGTAGCACATGTCCTCACCATCTGTAAGAGAATAGAAAAATAGAAATTTAGTTTTCGGAATCAACAAATTCGCACGAGAAAAATACAAAAAAGCAAAGTTTTCCAAGTGATTCGGTAGCCTCTCGAAGATAAGTACAGACGTCTTTGTATCGATCCGCGAGAATCTACTAAACCTACTCATGACTCGTAATACCTATGAACCTAGTGCTCTGATACTAACTTATTACAACCCAAAACCCCGATCAGTCGTGATGGCACCTAACACACTTGCTAGGCATGCTGTAACATGATGACGAAGGCAATCGAATAACAAAATTTATAGAAATAGCATAAATCTAAGGTCTCAATACAATAAAACTGCCAATACAAAGTAAATCCATAGAAACTGGTAAGTACGGTGTCATGAGATTCTACAAATGAATACAAGTCTGAAATCGAACAATAAGTAGACTGTCTGAACTGTAACAACAGTATGAAAGGAAAAGACAAGTCATACTGCGACCAAGGATGCAACTTTACCTTGCCTCTAGCAGATAGTCCAACAAGAAAGCCTATTGCTGATAACTGGTCCCCATACCTAGATCTGCACAATTAAGTACAGAGTGTAGTATGAGTACAACCGACCCAGTGTATTCTATAAGTATCGTAAATAAACACGACAAGGTAAGAGAAGAACAAATTATTAATGATACTAGCTATCACCTGTGTAGTTTCATCCTTTAAACCGGTACAGAACAATATTGGAATCAAATCATAAAGTTCAGTAAGAAAACATCCGTGTGTTATGTGTACAGTTTCTCAAATATCTTGCTCAGACAATATCTTGGCACATAGAGATAATATGCAGTTAAATCAGATAAATGATCAAGGAAATTGCATGTAAAGATGAAATGCAAAATCCAAAAAGAACACTGGCCATATTTCCTCAACTTTTCCATATCCGTACCAAACCACTGATCCGTTTTCTCAATAACCGCATGTACACCATCAAGAGAGAAAAATGAGAGGGTGACCCTAGGGGGATGAATCCATATCCACACACAAGCACGGCCAATTCAATGTGCTACCAACCCGACATGGTCACATGCTCAATATCATAATCCGCCCGACATCGTTATAGCCATAACAACACAATCCACCCCCCGTGGTAACAATCATAACAACATAATCCACCTGGCGTGGTCACAAGTATAACAACACAATTTGTCCGGCGTGGTCATAGGCACTCAATCCAATCATATCATACAAGATCAAATGAACAAGTATACATGTATAAAACGAGTGAATAACAAATCTCATGCTCCTGGATTGGTATAAACGACATGCTAAAGTGTAGGCATGTGTAAGTGTACTCTTGATGGTAGGATATAATCTCATATTTTAGTCACTTAGTGCACTCTAATGTACTGCACTTTAATTAAGTTTGAGCTTTAATCGCTAGTATTCAACACTAATTGTATATTTAATGCCTTGTAGGCGTGTTCGGGGGTCGAATACCACGTCTGGATGTCAAAATCGAAGCAAAAAGTTGGACTCTGAGAAACATGTACACCCACGGCATGTGGGGCGACATGTGGCACGCCGCGCTTGTACATTATCCGGCCGCCTAATAGATTTTAACTCTCTGAACTTTCCAACAAATACCCACGTGGCGTGTTGGCCCATGCGGCGTGCCTGTGTAGTTTTTACAGAGTATTTTCCAAATTCGTGTTGGAAAAGGTATTTTCGTCCGGGCCCGACCCTACTTAGTATAAATACATGAAAAAATATTATTTTTGGGACTTCTGACACATCTAAGACCTAAGGAGGCTAGAGAGAAGGTGGAGAAGCAAAAGCACAAGGGATTCATCATTCAATCCTCACTCAAGACAACAGTTTGGATCATTTTATGTTTTTCTTTATATTTGTGACGAATTACTCCATATATATGGAGTAGTTCTCTTTAGGGTTGATGGATTTGATGTCTTGATACTTGTTTGTGGATAATTAACTCTAGTTTTTATGTATTGAATTGTTTTGGATGTTTTAACTGTTGCATCTATATTCACTTGTTTGTGTAATCGAGAGATGCATAACTTGTGATACTGTTGCATTATATTTTGTTGGTTGAAGTCATTAATTCTTCTTAGTAATCGGAAGAGGCTACATGAATTGTTGATTAAACTTAGTTAGGAGGATAATCGAGAGAGGTTCTCCTAAAGACCAATCCATTACGAATTCTTGCATATCTTCACGTGCTTAAAATTAGTTCATCTAGTGAGGTTGAGACTTAATCGAGAGAGGAGTTTCTACTAATTAATTGATTTAATAACCAAGTGAATTCAATAGATTTACTTAACATTAGAAGTGAATTATCTAGAGTTAAATCCCAAACATTTGTCTTGCACCTATCCTATCAACCCTATTTTCTCCCATTGATATCTTCTTTGCTTACTTTTGTTTCGATTGTCATTTGTCAATTAGCTTTAGATTCTTAGTTAATTTTAGTTTGAAATAACATAATTCTAAACTGTTGATTATCTTGGATAGAAATTTAGCTACAAACTATGATAATACTGTTTAACTCCAATCCCTGTGGATACAATATTATATTATATTATATTTGACTAGCGAGCATATTTAAGTGTGTGTTTTGTGCTCATCAAATTTTGGCGTCGTTGCCCAGATTGGCAATCAATAGTGTTTGAAATAGTTTGTAATGCTAATTCAGGATGTTTTCTATTTGGTGTTCTTTGACTGTGCGCATGCTATAGGTTATATTGGTGCATGACTCGATCTTTTAGTAAGAAATTGCAACCATACGAACCAGAAATCAAGAAACAACTGCGACATTTGAGGAAGGAAAGAAATCTCGCAGAGAAATTAGAGAAGGTTGGGTAATCCTCAACCAAGGAAGACATGGCTGGAGATGATGATAATTTTGATTTGGCTGCGAGAGAGGCAGCCCAACTCAGAGAGAAAGCTGCAAAGGATACTGAAGAAGCAGCACTTAGAAATGCACAAATTGCTTATGAGGAGGAGAGGGCTTGGAGAATTATTTAGAGTCAACCTTTGGGTGCTGGGACACCACTTGGGGATTATGCTAGACCGGTATACAACCAAGGCTTATCAAGTGTGAGACCACCTCCAGCTGCAGCGAACAATTTTGAATTGAAGCAAGGGTTCCTCCAGACTCTTCAAAACAACTGCATTTTCAGAGGAAAGATGAACGAAGATCCAAACAATCATCTGATGGACTTCGAGGAGATTATGAACACCTTTAAATACAATGGTGTGTCACAAGATACAGTCTACTTAAGGGCATTCCCACTCATACTCAAAGATGATGCAAAGCACTGGCTTCGAAGCTTGCCTAATGGATCGATTAGAACATTGGATGAGATGACCAGAAAATATCTTGACAAATATTTCTCATCGTCTAAGACGGGCAAGTTTAGAAGGGAAATTCATAACTATTGTCAGAACGAGACTGAAAGTGTGTTTGAAGCTTGGGAGAGGTTCAAAGAGATAGTGCATAAGTGTCAGCATAGTGGAATTGAACTCTGGATGCAACTCTAGGACTTTTGGGATGGATTGACACCCGCCGCTCGTAGAATATTGAGCAATGCAGCTGGAGGCCCGTTGATGAAAAAGACTTCAGGAGATAGTCACTATTCTTGATGAGTTGTTTGAAGATGTAAATCAGTGGCTCTCTGAAATTGCTGAAAGAAAAAGGTCGAATGGTGTTCACCAGGTTGATGATAACACATTTATGCAGGTACAGCTTGATGCCATGGAAAAGAGGGATAAGGAAGCTGACCTTAGCTTCTATACAAAGTGAGAATTATGCAGTTTATGATATATGTGGAAGATGGCACTCTACTCATGAGTGTCAAGCCTAAATGGAGGAAGTTAATGCTGTTGGGAATTATAACTTCAATGCAATGGGTGAGAAGCACCTCATTTTTTCATGGAGTTCACCTAGGGGTACTACACAAATGGATGGAAACCAAACAACTCCAGATTTCAAGGACAAGGAGCTCCGGGCTTCCAAAATCAGCAAAGGCAGCAGTTACAACCTCAACCATCCAATTAGTCTTGGTTAAAAGATTTGATGAAGTCCTTTATTGTCAAGACAGATGCGAGGTTAGATGCTCATGGTGCATCTATCAAAGAACTTGGCACAGGGCTGCGAAATTTGGGGAATCAAGTGGGACAAATTGCCACCATATTATCTCAAAGGATCCTAGGTACTTTGCCAGCTGATACTGAAAGAATCCCCAAGGAGACGGTAAATGTTGTAACTCTGTGAAGTGGACAAGTAGTGAAAGAGCCCACCCCTATCCAAAAAGAGGTGGTACCTGAAAAAGAAAGTGGGGAGCAGCTGAAAAATGAAATTGATAAGAAGAAGCAAGGCAAGAAGGGAGCTGAGAAAAAGAAGAAAGAGAAAACTTCAAGAAGGGAGGAATCTAATGTGAGCGAGTATATGCCTGCTCTACCTTTTCCCCAAAAGCTATATAGAGAAAAGCTGGACAAGATGTTTAAGAAATTTCTAGATATACTGAAACAAGTTAATGTAAATTTGCCATTCACTGAAGTTCTCTCCCAAATTCCAGCTTATGCTAAGTTCTTGAAGGAAATCCTGACAAAGAAGAGAAATATAGAAGAGACCTCGGTGGTCAAGCTCACAGAGCATTGCAACGCGATCTTGCAAAACAAACTCCCATAAAAGTGTGGAGATCCAGGGAGTTTTACTATACCTTGCTCGTTAGGCACTCTTAATTTTGATAACTCTTTGTGTGATTCTGGTGCCTCAATTAATTTCATGCCTTTGTATATTTAAAGGAAACTGGAGAATGAGCTTGGAGAGATAAGGTCTGCACCAATATCTTTGCAGTTGGCAGACCAAACAACTATAATACTCGAGAGGATAGTGGAAGATGTATTAGTTCAGGTAAATAAGTTCGTCTTTCCTATAGATTTCATTGTGGTGAAGATAGAGGAGAACAAAGAGGTCCCCCTTATATTAGGAAGACCATTCTTAGAAACGGGTAGAGAAATATTGGCTATACATGATAGAAAACTCATGCTTAAAGTGGGTGAAGAGACTGTGACGTTCGAGATAAATGTAGAGACGAGGGTGATAAAGGAGAAGCCAGCTGCAAGTGTAGAGTTAAGAGTGAAAAGATGAAAGAGAAGGTCCTAGTGATTGAAAAAGAAAAGTGTGGGGTGTACCCCAAGAAGGCTAAGAAAAAGTTTTCTGCATGGATGTGTGCATTGGTTCGGGCACATGGAATGGAGCCCGACTTCGACTCAGACCCCGACTGAAAATTCATGGAAGTTTCCTTTACCTTATGCTTTTTAATTGTGTGTCATGGGGACATGCCACAACTTAAATTGTGGGGTGGGGAAAATTATATGTTGTATGTATCTGTGTTAGTAATTTAGTTTTATTGTTTTAGTAGTTAGATAGAAAAAAAGAGAAAAACCATAATGAGAAAAACCATAAAAATTTAAAAATTTTGACTTTTCCCGATGATGGATATCATTCGACTGGTTTCTTGAGGGATTAAAGTCGAAAGAAAAGGCAAAAAGATTTTATTTTGTTAGGTAGTGTAATAATTCCCCCTTTGTTTTTTTTGTGCCGCGGTTCTTTTTCAAAAGTTTTGTTTGAACCGGGTGTAGTTAGTTTTTATTTTTGTTAAGTGTAGGAAACCTTGTGCTATGATTTGAATTGGAAGCAATATCTCTTGATTTGGTTATGCCTTGAGAGTAGTGAGTGCTCTAGTTGTGACGCTTAGGCTCAATTCTTGACTCTCGTAGATGTACCTTAAATTGTTTGACCTTAACTTTTCTTAACTTCTTCGACTAGAGTGTCTTGATAATACAATCTTGAGTGAGTTATGTGCCATGTGTGTGTGAGGTGTTGTATTATTCTGTGCATTACATTTGATGTCTAGAAGTTTTTTCGTGTGTTTGCAAAGCGAAATAGTAGTGTTGTTCAGTCTTGGAAGTGATTTAGGCATTTCTTTGTTGAACCGGTTATATGCTCTTACCCACCTAATTGTTATGTATCTTATTTAACCCCCTTGAGCCTGTAATCTTATTTTTTTGGAAACCACATTACAAGCCTTGCCCATTTGTTTTGAATTGACCATTTATTTGAACGTTTAATCTCTCATGAGTAGTTAAATTTATTATGAATCTTTGTAAAAGTTGAAGTGTGGGGTGGTTGGTTTGGCTTTTGAGTGGAACTAATGAAATAAGGAGAAAGGTGCATTGTATTGGAAAAAAAGGTAAGAGCCACTTGAATTGAAAAAAAAGAAGAAAAAAAACAAATGTTGTATGAATGTGCAAAATATTCCATGATAGTGGTAAATCTTGATATAATTGTGCTTAAAGAAGTTGGAAGTTAATGTATATTGATGTAAAGGTGGAGTTATGGTTTAATATAAGTGTGAGGTTTTGAACAATGAAATGTATGTATTAAAGTGCTTAGGGAGGTGGAGTCATTCTTATATCTAAATGTATCCTACCCGTCCCGCAGCCTACACTACAACGAATTAAAGTCATACTTGATCCTTGACTGAATGGGCTCGATTAGTAGAGTAGTACACTACGGGAAAGCCTATGGTTCATCTTTTGTGGCATATGAATGTTATTTCTCAGAGTGAGTGAATTCTTTCTATATTGAGTTCCTAATTGTTGTTAAATTTATTGGTGTGTGGAACTACTCTCTATTGTTGTGAGAGCACTTGATTCATGAAGGAAAGGTAATGTCGTTGACCTCTGTGTTAGAGTAAGTGAGCAGGTTATAAATAATGCATGGTGCTTTCGAGTCAAATATTGAGGCTAGGATATTACGGTGTTGTGCTTAATCTATTTTAATTATTCTTGGTGTGATGAGTTATGAGAGTTGTTTAAAAAGGTCGTGTCTATATGGAGTGTAGTTTGATTGCTTGAGGACGAGTAATGTTTTATGTGTGGGGTATTGATGATAGGCTATAATCTCGTATTTTAGTCGCTTTTTGCACTCTAATTTACTGCACTTTAATTGAATTTGAGCTTTAATTGCTAGTGTTCTGCAATAATTGTGTATTTTATGCTTTGTAGGAGAATTCCGAGCTATGTAAATGTTATGCATCTAATTTGAGCTATTTGGAGCTTTGAAGTTTGAGTAAAAGCCCAAGGGATTAAGCCGGAATTGTGTTCGGGGGTCGAATACCACGTCTGGATGTCAAAATCGAAGGAAAAAGCCGGACTCTGAGAAAAGTGTACACCCGCGGCGTGTGGGGCGGCTCAAACCGGAAATTTCATCAAAGAATAACATTTATTAGTTCATTCAGTGATTAAACCCTTATGAAGCCTCAAACATGGCTCAAATAGTTCACAACAATGTCACAAATGTGCGAAGCATCATACGTTAATGTTTAACAGTCAAATTCTAAGCTTATAAGAGCCTAAGCACAACCCGAACATGAATTAATAACCCCGATGTCCGCACGTGGGTTCAACCCCATGCATGTGCGCACCCAATAACACGTAGCTATCATAATAATTCGGGTAACTAGTGTATCAACTGAGTTTAGATAAGATACATACATCAAGCAAATCAAATCACTCTGCTAGCAAGCCATTCCCACGCGTATCAATCTCCGTAAGGCTCGAATCTAGCCAAAAACAACGTAATACTATCAATATAAGCAGGAATTGATTCCAAATGATAAAGCTAAGATCTTTAACCAAAGTAAAAAATTCAACCCTGGGCACATATCTTGGAACCCGACAAAATTCACAAAAATCCAAACACCAATTTAATAACGAGCCCAACCATACCAATATCATCCAATTTCGAGCTCAAATCGACCCTAAAACTCCCAAATCTTACTCTCCAATCCCTAGTCCAATTTCCCCCAAATTTCACCTTAAAACACATAATCTAGGTGTAGAAATCAATGAGTATTCAATATTATTGGACAAAAATAATAAAAAATGGCTTACCTCTTGATTTTTAATGAAATCCCTCTAAAAGATTGCCCCTAGCCGAGCTCTGAAGTCTAAATATAAAATTACTCTAACCCACGATTTGGGATTTTAAATAGTCTGCCCAGTGGTTACACTATGCGATCGCGACATTACCCACGTGATCGCAAAGAATAAAAATCATAATAGGCCAAAAATAAACTACGGGAATGCACTCCATAGGTCGCGAATGCGGTCTGCAATTCCCCAAACCTACACGATCGCGGACTCACTCATATGATCGCGTAGAGCAACACGTCTGACTTCCCAGCCCCACTCTTCCTTCATCGCGAAAGCAACAACACTCACGCATTTGCGAAGCACTAACTCCCAAAGCTTCGTGATCACAGTCCAATACTCGCGAATGCATAGAACAACTTCACACCTGCCAAACTCAACCCTTCGCGATCGCGATCGCGACCGCCTTCACGCGATCGCATAAGAGGATATCAGATACCTGAAACATCATCAATCCCATAAGGCCAAACTCTAATCTGAAATCAATCTGAATCTCACCCTAGGCCCTGGGGACCCCATCCAAACATAACAACACATCCTAAAATATCATAGAAACTTAGTCGAAGCCTCAAATCACATCGAAACACGAATGGCACCCTAATTCAAGCCTAATGAACTATTGAACTTCCAACTTCGAAAACCAATACCAAAACATACCAAATCAACTCCGATTGACCTCAAATTTTGCATTACAAGTCATAAATGACATAACAGACCTATTCCAACTTCCAAAACTAAAATCTGAACCCGATAACAGCAAAGTCAACTCTCGGTCAAACTTCTAAACTTTCCAAACCTTCAACTTTCCAACTTTTGCCAATTCAAGCCAAAACGACATACGAACCTCCAAATCAAAATCCGGACATTCTCTAATGTCCAAAATTACCATACGGAGCCATCAGAACTATCAAAACTCTATTCCAGAGTCATTTACATATAAGTCAACGTGCAGTCGACCCTTTTAACTTAGGCTTTCAACCTTGGGACTCAATGTCCCAATTCATTCCGTAACATCCTCGGAACCAAACCAACTACCCCGACAAGTCACATAACAACAAACAAACATAGAATAGGCAATAAATGAGGGAACATGGCTACAATATTCAAAAAACCCGGTCGGATTGTTACAGTAAATAACGCAACACACGAAGTGCTGTTGAGAAATGTGAAATTTCAGGACTTTGCATATATTGACTCAGCTTCAAGAAAGCAAACGATGGATCGTGGCGAGTATGGTTAAGATAATTCAGCTTCCCAATAAGGTGTTTGTAGACAGTAGGATTTTGAAGCAAAGGCCCTTCATCCGCATGTAACTTGGCATATAGATCAAGGGGTGAAGAAACGCAAGGCAACTTAGAAACATCAAACTCCTTCTGTGAATCCAAGGTGAATTTCTTTGACAAATTATTATGCCGTGTGCTTCCCTTACAATTTACATACCTAGGAAATAATGTAAATTTCCCAAATCTTTGACTTTGAATTCAGAATTAAGAAAGGATTTTAGCGCTATGATTTCCTCTTGATTATTTCCACTAATAAGAAGGCCATCTACATAAACTGCGACAACACAAATCAGATCACCCTATGTCACGACTCAGAATCCCAATCTATAGGTCATGATGGCGCCTAACATCTACTTACTAGGCAAGCCGACGTGAAACAAATAAATTAATTGATTTTAATAATTTATAACAAGATATTAACAATGAAAATGATATAAGTCTGAAGTAGAATAAAATGATACCGAACAACAAAGTCTAAACATAACCCAGAAGCTGGTGTCACCAGTGTATGAACATCTAGAGTACTACAATCATGGTTTGAACAAAATACACTATTTAGAAACTCAATAAAACAGTAAAGATAGGAGGGAAGGGGACTTCAGGGATGCAGATGCCGTGCAGTTATACCTCAAGTCTTCATCAGCGACTGAATCCGAGCAAAAGCTACTGAACGCCGCTAGGACCAACTCTGGTATCTGCACAAGAAGTGCAGAGTATAATATGAGTACAACCGACCCCATGTACTATGTAAGTGTTGAGCCTAATCTCGATGAAGTAGTGACGCGGCTAAAGCGGACCACTTACAACAACCTGTATGCAACAATAATAATAATAATAACAGAAAAGGAAAGACATGAAATGGAAGCAAAGCAATTAACTTGTAAAAAATGAATTCAAACCTCACTATCAGAGAACCCAAAATAACAAGTCACATAATCTCATATAAAAATGCCGAAGCCAACACAACACTAACAACAAGTATAACACACACAATCCGTTGCGACGCGCAACCTGATTCCATTGTATCATCCTTTATCAATATCAAGTACCACGTATACAAACCATTGCGGCGCGCAACCCGATCCCACCATGTCATCATTTATCAATATCATGTACCACGTATACAATCCAACGCGGTGCACAACCCGATCCCACCATATCATCATTTATAAACATCAAGTATCCGTCCTTATTCCACTATTTCAATTCATTATCTTTCAATTTCCGTTGCGGCGTGCAATCCAATCCCCAAACAATTTCAATTAACATCAACAATCCAATAACTCATTTTACAAGAATTTCTACATCAAAGAGCAAAAGTATAAGGCAATAAAGGACCACATAATAATAATAAAAAAAATTAAAATTCAAAGTTTCTATTTTACAAGTTTATCGGTGTCTAACAAACTCAACGACTCACGCAGATAAAACTACTTTTAGAATGCAACAAATATTTAAAAAATAATAGGACGAGTAAAAAATGTGACAATCAAGGTGTGCAAGTAAAAGAATTAAGGCAAGTAGCGAATAAGCACGAAGTCTTGGAAGTGACGAACAATTTAGTACAAGAATAATTAAATGACAAATAACAATTATGGCATAGAAGTCAAATAAAAAATGTAACAATTAAGGCATGAAATAAGATAATTCATGAAATAATGAGAAACATGGAAACAACTATCTTGAGGGCGTATATAAACTCGTCGCCTCGTATATATGTAATTTTCTCACATGATCCACAAAATACATAGTTCAAAAATTCCTAATTCCCTCGAGTCAAGGTTAGATTCAACACTTACCTCACTCTACGAACCAAAGAAATCAACTAACCACGGCCTTGCCTTTTGAACAACTCTCCAAACCAACCAAATCTAGTAAATATAGTTCAAATAATTCAAAATAGGCTTTAGAAATTACCCACGGGTGAAATTGATTCAATCTTTAATAATTTTGGAGAAGGTCAACCCCGACCCCCCTTGATTGAAACTTGAGATTAGGACCATAACCCAATTAACCATTCACCCCCGAGCCCGGTTATGTGATTAGGTTCGAAATTCGACCTCAATTTGATGTTTAAATCTCAATTTCTCAAAATTTCTAATTTCAACCTAAATCCCTAATGTTTACCATGGAAAAGCATATATTAAAGGTTAAAATCAATGGGTATTTATGGAAATGGAAGAAAAAAAGTTAAAATCTACTAATCTATGAAGTGGGGATAAAATATCTCTTCAAAAGCTCCTCTAAGCCGAGCTCATACTTGAAAATGGTGAAAAAGGTGATAAATCCCAACTTTTGGTATGTTTTAATCACTAACGTCCAGTTTTCTTCGCGTTCACGAAGGACCTGACGTGATCGCGACATTGCGGTCCAACTGGCCTTCGCATTTGCGATGGCCTCTCCGCCCTGGCCTTCACATTTGCGATGGCCTCTCAGCCCTGGCCTTCGCGTTCGCGGTCCTAGGATCGCGTTCGCATAAAACACCACACAACTCCCTTCCCAGGTTCCATAACCCCATGCGTTTGCGAGCAGTTGGTCACGTTCATCAAGGGTAAGCCCCTAGTGCTTCACGTTTGCGACCAAGCCAAATAACCCCTAGTCAACTCAAATCATTTTAAGGAAAAAATTCACACTTTCTTTGATTTTCACATAAAGACTTTTTAGGATAAGACACGGACTGCAAACGCAAATCGAGGATCACTAAATGGAGCTAATCGAGGTCTCAGAACATGGAAATAGAGGCTAAAACTCAAAATGACCTATCGGGACATCACATTCTCCACCTCTAAAATAAATGTTCATCCTCAAACGGATATAGAAAGGTACCTGGACTGGAGAAAAGGTATGGATATCTACTTCGCATGTCGGACTCGGACTCCCACGTGGCTTCCTCGATCGGCTAACCTCTCCACTGCACTCTAACAGAATGATATCTCTTAGACCTCAACTTCCGGACTTGCCATGCTAGATTGGCCACCGGCTTCTCCTCGTAAGTAAAATCCTTGTCCAATTGGAATGAGCTGAAATCTAATAATGGGACGGATCACCATGATACTTTCGGAGCATGGAGACATGTAACACCGGGTGAAATACGGATAAGCTAGGTGGCAAAGCAAGCTTGTAGGCCACCTTACCAACTCTCTCCAGAATCTCAAAGGGTTCGATATACCTGGGGATCAACTTGCCCTTGTTTTCGAACCTCATCACACCCTTCATGGGTGAAACCCAAAGCAAAACCCTCTCTCCAACCATGAATGAAACATCACGGCTCTACTATCGGCCTAACACTTATGCCTAGACTGAGCTTTGCAAAGTCGATCATGAATCATCTTGACATTTTCCAAGGCATCTTGAACCAAATCAATACCCAAACATTGAGCCTCTCCCAGCTCAAACCAACAACCTAGCGAACGACACCGCCTCCCATATAATGCCTCATAGGGGGACATTTGAATACTCGATTGGTAGCTGTTGTTGTAAGCAAACTCTGCAAGTGGCAAGAACTGATCCCAAGAACCCCTAAAATCCATGATGCAGGCGTGAAGCATATCCTCCAATATCTGAATGGTGCGCTTGGACTGTCCGTCCATCTGGGGGTGAAATGATGTACTCAACTCAACCTGTGTGCCTAACTCATGTTGTACGGTCCTCCAGAAGTGCAAAGTGAACTGCATACCCCGATCAGAAATGATGGACACCGGCACACCGTGAACACGAACGATCTTACAGATATAGATCTCAGCCAACCTCTCTAAAGAATAGGTAATTGCTACTGGATTGAAATGTGCCGACTTGGTCAACCCGTACACAATGACCCATATTGCGTCGAATGTTTTCAAAGTCCATGGGAGCCCAACAACAAAATCCATGGTAATATACTCCCATTTCCACTCGGGAATATCAAGCCTCTGAAGCAAACCACCAGGCCTCTGATGCTCATACTTTACCTGTTGAAAAATCAAACACCGAGCCATATATGCAACTATATCATTCTTCATTCATCTCCACCAATAATGCTGCCTAAAATCCTGATACATCTTGGCGTCACCCGGATCGATGGAATATTGCGAACTGTGGGCCTCCTCAAGAATCAACTCATGAAGCCCATCCACATTGGGCACACAAATCCATCCCTGCATCCGCAACACCCCATCATCTCTAATAGTAACATGCTTGGCACCACCGTACCACACCATGTCCTTAAGGACAAGCAAATAGGGGTCATCATACTGACGCTCTTTGATGCACTCATACAGAGAAGACCGAGAGACCGTGCAAGCTAGAACTCGACCGGGCTCCAAAATATCTAACCTCATGAACTGATTGGCCAAAGCCTGAACATCTGATGCTAGCGGCCTCTCACCAACTAGAATATATACAAGGCTACACATACTCACAACCTTTATACTCTAGGCATCGGCCACCACATTGGCCTTCCAGGGATGATTTTATATCATAGTCTTTCATCAACTCCAACCACCTCTGCTGCCTCAACTTGATATCCTTTTGCTTGAACAAATACCGTAAACTCCGATGATCTGTGAATACCACACAAGACACGTCGTAGAGGTAATGCCTCCAAATCTTCAATGCATGAACAATGGCTGCCAACTCTAATTAGTTAATTCTTCTCATGAACCTTCAACTGTCGTGACACGTATGTAATCACCCTGCCATCCTACATCACTACTGCATCGAGCCCAATTCGCGATGCGCCACAATACACCGTGTAGGATCCTGAACCTATGGGGAGCACCAACACTACAGTTGTAGTCAAAGCAGTGTTGAGCTTCTGAAAGCTCAACTCATACTCATCGGATCAGCTACATGGAGCGCCCTTCTGGGTCAATCTAGTTAATGGGGCTGCTATGGATAAAAACCCCTCCACGAGCTGGCGATTATAACCCGCCAAACCCAGGAAACTCCGGATCTCTGTAGCTGAAGTAGGTCTAGGCCAGTTTTGAACTGCCTCAATCTTCTTAGGTTCCACTTTAATGCCCTCGGCCGATACAACATGTCCCAAAAAGACAATCGATTCCAACAAAAACTCACACTTAGAAAACTTGGCATATAACTGGTTATCTCTCAGAGTCATAAGTACAATCCGAAGATATCGGTCATGCTCCTCTCAACTGCGCAACTAGATCAAGGTATCATCAAGGAATACGATCACAAAAGAATCCAAATAGGGCTTAAATACCCGGTTCATCAAATCCATAAATACTGCTGGGGCATTTGTCAACCCAAATGACATCACTACGAACTCATAATATCCTTACCGAGTCCGAAATGTTATCTTAGGGTCATATGATGCCTTAATCTTCAACCGATGGTAGCCAGATCTCAAATCAATCTTCAAAAACACTTTGGCACCCTGAAGCTGATAAAATAAGTCATCAATCCTCGGCAGGGGATACTTGTTCTTGATAGTGACTTTGTTCAATTACCGACAGTCTATACACATCCTCATCGAATCATCCTTCTTCTTCGCGAACAACACTGGGGAACCTGAAGGCGAGGCACTAGGTCTAATGAATCCCTTATCAAGCAAATTTTGCAATTGTTCCTTCAGTTCCTTCAACTCAGACGGGGCCATACGGTAAGATGGAATAGAAATGGGATGAGTGCCCGGAGCCAAATCAACGTAGAAGTTGATATCTCTGTCAGGTGGCATCCCCTATAGATCTGTGAGAAACATCTCTGGAAATTTACACACAATTAGTACCGAATCCATGGAAGGAACCTCTACAATAGAATCGTAAATATAAGCCAAGTAAGCTATACATCCCTTCTCGACCATACGTCGAACCTTCACATAAGAAATAACTCTGCTGGCAGAATGGCCAGGAGTCTCTCTCCACTCTAATTGAGGCAACCCCGGCATGGCTAATGTCACCATCTTGGCATGACAATCCGGTATAGCATGATAAGGTGACAACCAATCCATGCCCAAAATAACATAGAAGTCTACCATATCGAAAAGTAGGATATCTACACTAGTCTCAATACCCCCAATAGTAATCACACACGAGCGATAAACACGATCTACAACAGTAGAATGTCCCACACGCGTGGGCGCATACACACGAGCACTCAAATAATCACGAGGCACAACCAGATTTGAAGCAAAATAGGATGACACATAGGAATAAGTAGAGCTCGCATCAAATAGAACTGAAGCATCTCTATGACAAACTTGAACAATACGTGTGATAACGACGTCATATGAATCGGTCTCATGTCTAGCTGGGAATGCATAAACATAGGAATAGGCCCCACCACCCTGACCTCCGCCTCTCGGATGGCCTTTAGCTGGCTGGCCTCCACCTCTAACAACCTAACCTCCATCTCTAATGGCCTAACCTCCACCTCTGGCAGCCGGACCCCCGCCTCTAGAGCTGGCGGTGAAGCAACCGGTGTCGGAACCATGGCATGAAAACTCTGTTGTGGCATGCAGCTCAACAATCTAGGGCAGTACCTCCTGATGTGAATTGTACCCCCACACTCAAAATACCCTCCCAGTTTCTATGGCTACTAAAGTTGAGACTGACCCGAACGGGACAGATAACCACTGTGGTAGCTCTAGATCGGAGGCGCACTAATAGAAGGTGATGGTGCACTATAGGCTAGCTACCCAGGATGAGGTACATAAGGACCACGACTACCCGAAGCACCATGGGATGCCTGAAGCACTGACTGAAATGGCCTGAGAGGATGGCATCTACCAAAAGTACCTCTGCCTCCATACGAGGCAACACTGAAACCACCAAAATAATGAGGCCTCTTATCAGATACTGACCCCTCTCCTGACCACGAACCATCTCGATCCGTCTAGCAATCTCTACGGCCCTTTTAAAAGGAATATCATCTCCGGTCTCCTTGGCCATCTGTAGACTGATACTGAATGTAAGCCCATCAATGAATCTCCTTACTTTATCCCTCGCAATAAGGAGCAAGATAATGGCATGATGATCTAGGTCCACAAATCGAGTCTTATATTGGGTGGCGGTCATGCCACCCTATTGAAGGAGCTCGAACTGCATACGATACTCCTCTCTCAGAGTGAAATGAATGAAATTCTCTAGCAATAGCTGTGAAAACTGATCCTAGGTAAGTGAAGGTGAATCCATTGGTATGGTTAATATATAAATTCTCCAACATCTCTTGGCAGAACCAGTTATCTGGAACATTGCAAAGCTGACCCCATTTGTAAGTCCCCGTAAATGTTTGGCAAGTAATTTAAGGTTTCATGGTGCCAAGATAGGCTAAAGTATTGTATTTCCAGACTTTTGGGTTGAACAGTACATTGGGAAGTTGAATCATTTTGACCTCATATTTCCCATCTCCTAGCGCGCTAGACTGTGCTACATCCCTCGCGAAGTCTGGTCTGTAGCGCGCTAGACCGTGTTATATCCCTCGCGAAGCCAGGTCTGTAGCTCGCTATAGAGCTTGCGAAGCCTGGTCTATAGCTCGCTATAGAGGGTGCCTAGCCTGGTCTATAGCCCGGTCCGAATTTCGGAGGGTCCATTCTTCTATTTTTATAACCCGACCCTATCTCGATAAATAGACCTATGGGGCTATGTTTGAAGGGAATATCAAATATGTTTAGAGAGAGGAAGTGCCGTAGAGTGAGAGGAGAAATCCCTAAGCTAATCTTTCATCAAAATCTTGTTCAAGCCTTGAAATTCAATAAGAAAGCTTACAAGGTCTTTATCTAAGTGGTAAGGTTCCATACCCTAGTTTTCAATCTCGAATAGGTATAAGACGGGTGATTGGGAGTATGATTCTTGGGTGTGAGAGTATTATTTATACATGCACGTACCAATAAGGTTTGTGGGAAGTGTTTTGAGCTCAAATGGGTAAAGATTGGGTTGTGGAGTGAAGAAAATCTTGTGGAAGAACCTGGTAATCAAATTTGCACATCTAGTGTTTGATAAAATGCTCAAACGAGCTGAACCCATGAATATCTTCCTAATATGTGTTCAATTTTGTTATGTTTCTAAATAGATTGAAGTTGCTATGATTTCGGGAATATTGTAGTAATTTAAGGAAAGCTCAAAGCGAGGTATGCTGGGTAAACTTCTCTCTTAGAATCGAATTCCATGATATTCCCGTAAGTTTCAAGTATGGTTGGGTCAAGTTCCTTATTCTCATGTTTCGAGTTGTTTCCTATAAATTCGATTGTCCCGAGTAAGCAAAGTGTCGAGAATTATGTACTTAAAATGTGTTCCGAATGTTCCTATCTCATTATGTTATCCTTCGGGAATGTGTTCAAGAATGATATGTGTATTAAATTGTTATGGCTTTGAGTAGTGTTTCAAAGGAAAGTTATCATGCCAAATTGTGGGAGAAAAACTCGATGTGCTTAAGACTCTTAATTGCTCATATGTGTACCTAAAGTCTTGATTTGAAATGCCTTGTTGTTGATAATCTATAAAGATGTTGGAAAGTGAAAGAAGTGAGTTGGAGATATAAAGTGTGGCCACCGTGCCAAGAATGAAAGTTATACTTCTGGCCAATGGTGCCAATGAAATGCAATAATGTGAGAAAGGTTAGGAAATGAGCCTTGATTCAATTGTTCCAAATTGGCTTCGAAAATAGATTTGGCTTAAAGCTTATGTACTCAAGTCGTGCCCAAATGTGGTTGTTTCAACTAATGCTATGCTTTGTAAGTATTTCCAATGTGTTTTGAGCTATTATATATTCATGAGTTTACATTGTGTATTGCCCTTTGGGGGGAAAGTATTTCAAGAATAAATGATGGGTTACTCGTTTATGATTTTAACTTGTGCTTCGATTGCCAATCATTTTACTCCATTTCTTGGAAAGAAACCTATTGTGTTTAAAGCTTTCATTACTAATGAACCTAAAGTTGTGATTTCCGAAATATTCTATATGTTAATATTTATGATGATGATCCATGAAAGGAAAGATATGAAAGTATGAAATATGAAATATAGCCATTATGCCATAAAATAAGAATCATATGTATGGCCAAGAGAGCCAATGTAATAATGATGTTGTAAGTGGTTCAAAGTACGAATGAAGTGATATATGGTGTGAAAGCTTATGGGATGAACGTATTTGTACTTTTGTTTCTAATGTGTTATAAGCTCCTACATTCTCATGAGTAAAGGTTATGGTATTCTTAAATGTTTTAAATGCTCTTAATGTTCTATGATCGCCCATGGCAAGTACAAGTAAGTGATAGTATGAACATGAAATGTGTCTGCTTGCCAAAATGAGAATTATGAGGCATTGTATGTTTCAATGGTTTCAATCATTATATATATTCTTCTAAAATAATAAATGCAAATGACTTCGATGTTATGTCCCGAAGAATCACGAACTTAGATAATGACCCCAAGATGACAAGTGAGTGAATAACAAGATGAAAGGGAGATGTCCTATGCTAAATGAGGATAAACCTTAAGAAAAGAAATTGAGCTCATGTGCCATTGAAATCGACTTATTGATTCACCATGCATGTGCTAATATAATGAGCTGTGTTTCTCCATGATGAGAATGAACATGAAGTATTCTAATGATACGAGAAATTACGACCTTAAATGTAATGTTAATCATGTCGCTTTGAGTTTATATATGGTTATGTGCATAATGATGTGTTATGAACCCTATGTACGGTCTATGAAACCTATAGGTGTATTGTATATGTGATTCCTATGGACGGTTTATGAAACGCATAGGTGTATTGTATATGTGATCCAATGGACGGGCTATGGAACACATTGGTGTATAATATAAATGAATCCTATGAACGGTCTATGAAACACATAAGTGTATAATATAAGCGAATCCTATGAACGGCCTATGCAACGCATAGGTGTATAATATAAATTAATCCTATGAACGGTCTATAAAACACATAGGTGTATAATATAAATAAATCCTATGAACGGTCTATGAAACGCATAGGTATATAATATAAATGAATCCTATGAACGGTCTATGAAACACATATGTGTATAATATAAATGAATCCTATGGACGGTCTATGAAACGCATAGGTGTATAATATAAATAAATCCTATGAACGGTCTATGAAACGCATAGGTGTATAANGTATTGTATATGTGATTCCTATGGACGGTTTATGAAACGCATAGGTGTATTGTATATGTGATCCAATGGACGGGCTATGGAACACATTGGTGTATAATATAAATGAATCCTATGAACGGTCTATGAAACACATAAGTGTATAATATAAGCGAATCCTATGAACGGCCTATGCAACGCATAGGTGTATAATATAAATTAATCCTATGAACGGTCTATAAAACACATAGGTGTATAATATAAATAAATCCTATGAACGGTCTATGAAACGCATAGGTATATAATATAAATGAATCCTATGAACGGTCTATGAAACACATATGTGTATAATATAAATGAATCCTATGGACGGTCTATGAAACGCATAGGTGTATAATATAAATAAATCCTATGAACGGTCTATGAAACGCATAGGTGTATAACATAAATGAATCTTATGAACGGTCTATGAAACACATATGTGTATAATATAAATGAATCCTATGGACGGTCTATGAAACGCATATGTGTATAATATAAATAAATCCTATGAACGGTCTATGAAACGCATAGGTGTATAATATAAATGAATCTTATGAACGGTCTATGAAACACATATGTGTATAATATAAATGAATCCTATGGACGGTCTATGAAACGCATATGTGTATAATATAAATAAATCCTATGAACGGTCTATGAAACGCATAGGTGTATAATATAAATGAATCTTATGAACGGTCTATGAAACACATATGTGTATAATATAAATGAATCCTATGGACGGTCTATGAAACGCATATGTGTATAATATAAATGAATAAACACTATGGACGGTTTATGAAACGAATATATGTACGGTATGAATAAACACTATGGACAGTCTATGAAACGGATAGGTGTATAATATGGATGAACACTATGGACGGCCTGTGAAACACATAGGTGTATAATGTGCATAGCAAGAGAGGGCTATGGACGGTCTAGTAAGATGCATAGCTAACATGAAATATAGGTGCCACTTTCATTTCCCTTATTTGCACGTGTTGTTATATTTACATTATATTTTGTATCCCATGCATAATTCATATGGCTCAATTTATCCCAAAAGAGTTTCAGAATGATGTAAGTATAATAAGACTTGAAATTTGATTCTATGGGTTGTTTCGTAGTTTCTTGATGTACTTTATTTGCCTCTTATTTGAGTTACCGTATCTTCATATGTTGTTTTGTCTGCCTTACATACGAGTAATATTCCACATGTACTCATGTCCCTTTTGCCGAGGGCGCTGCATCTTTTAATGGATGCAGGTATACTTCTACAGGATGATATGGATCTTTGATAGGGACCTTCTTCACTACTCAGCTTATGGTGAGCCCGCTACAGTTCTAATGGGTATTTGGGTCTAGTTCATTTTATGTATTTAGGTATCTATTGTCATAGAATCTCCCTGTACACCATAGGTCATGTACTTAAAGTTTTGAGTTTTGTCATGTATCTATGTTCACAGTATTTACAGTTATTTATAAAGATATATATCTATCATGAGGAGAATTTTAGGCCATTGAGCCAAATGTATTCAATTTGAAAGTTAAGATCTAATTATGTTATGGTAAATCATGCATGAGTAATGATGAGAGGTTAATGTAAATTAGGCTTGCTCCACTGGGTTTACTCGGTTGAGCGTCGGTCGTGCTCCACGAGGTCGGGGCGTGACACCATTGGTCTCAACAATACCCATGTTGCGCAACACCTCGTGGCAACAGTCCAAGTAATCCTGCAGGTCCTTAGAAGGTGCACCACTGAAATGAATAGGAAAGAGCTTGGTAAACTTATCCAGCCTCATCGAGGTCTTAGAAGACATAGCGGTCATATCCCTGGCCTATGCCGCAACAACCGGCTGAACTACCCCAACTGGCTAGGCTGCTGGAGTCTGATATAGGGGAGCCATCTACTCCAGAGTGTGAGTAGCGGGAGTCTATGCTCCTCCCTAGCCTGAGAGACGGTCGATTCCACCGAAAATGTACCGGTCAAGGCCACGCTCTCCATAAGGCCTACCAAGTAGACTAGAGTGTCCTGAAGCACTGGAGTGGCTATGAATCCCTCTAGAACCTGATCTGGTCTAACTGGTACGGTCTGAGTTGGGATCTCCTCCTCATGATCAATCTGAGGCTCCACTGCGGGTGTTGCTGCTCGGGCTCTAGGCTGATCCTTTCCCCTGCCTCGGCCTCTACCCCCGGTAGTAACTGCAACAGGGGGCTCCGGTTCCTATCCGGCCGTAGATGTTATGCGTGTTCTCACCATCTGCGAGGGAACAATAATGGAATGATTCAAACCTCAATGATTGAATAAAATCGCACGAAAGGGAAAGAAAGAAGTGAATTCTTCCTAAGACTCCACAGCCTCTAGAAGATAAGTACAAACTTCACTGTACCAATCCTCTAGACTCTACTAGGCTTGCTCATGACTCGTGAGACCTACGTAACTTAGTGCTCTTATACTAACTTATCAGGATCCGGAATCCCAACCTCAGGGTCATGATGGTGCCTAAAATATACTTGCTAGACAAGCCAACTTGAAACAAAAAAATTAACTTATTTTAACAATTTATAACAAGATATTAACAATGAAAAGGATATAAGTCTGAAGTTGAATAACATGATACCGAACAACCAAGTCTAAACATAACCCAGATTCAAGTGTCACGAGTACTTGAACATCTAGAGTGATACCATCATGGTCTGAACAAAATACACTATTTTGAAACTCAATAAAACAGTAAATATAGAAGGGAAGTGGACTTTAGGGCTGCGGATGCAACTGTACTTGAAGTCTCCATCAGCGACCGAATCCGAGTAAGAGCAACTGATTGCCGCTAGGACGAACCCGGTATCTGTACAAGAAGTGCAGAGTGTAGTATGAGTACAACCGACCCCATGTACTATGTAACTATCGAGCCTAACCTCGACGAAGTTGTGATGAGGCTAAAATGGGCTACTTACAATAACATGTACATAACAATAATAATAATAGTAGGAAAGGAAAGACAGGAAATGGAAGTAAAGCAATTAACTTGTGAAAAATGAACTCAAACATCATTATCAGAGAGCCTAGAATAACAAGTCTCATAATCGCATATGAAAATGCCGAAGCCAACACAAGAATAACAATAAGTATAATACACACAATCCGTTGAGACGCGCAACCCGATCTTACTGTATCATCCTTTATCAATATCAAATACCATGTATACAATCCGTTGCGAAGCGCAATCTGATCCCACCATATCATCATTTATCAGCATTAGGCACCACATATACAATCTGTTGCGGTGCGCAACCCGATCCCACCATATCATCATTTATCAAAATCAAGTATCCGCCCTTATTCCACCATTTCAATTCATTATCTTTCAATTTCTGTCGCAACGTGCAACCCGATCCCCAAACAATTTCAATTAACATCAACAATCCAATAACTGAATTTGCAAGAATTTCTACATCAAAAAGTAAAAGTACAAGGCAATAAAGGAACAAATAATAATAATAAAAAATTTAAAATTTGAAGTTTATTCTTTACAAGTTTATCGGTGTCTAACAAACTCAACGACTCACGCAGATGAAACTACCTCTTAGAATACAATAATATTATAAAAATAATAGGACAAGTAAAGCATGTGACAATCAAGGTGTGCAAGTAACAAATAAGCACAAGGTCATGGGACGGATGAACAATTTAATACAAGAATAATTAAATGATAAATAATAATTACGGCATAAAAGTCAAATAAAACACGTAACAATTAAGGCATGTAATAAGATAATTCATTAAATAACGAGAAACATGGAAATAATTATCTTGACGGCGTATATACACTCGTCACCTCGCATATACGCCATTTTCTCACATAATCCACACAACACATAGTTCAAAATTTCCTAAGCTTATCAACTGATCTCTTGTTGGCCTGGGACTTACTTAGCTTCTTTACTTCCTTGGTAAAGTACTCAATAATTGATCCATGTTTTACCAGAGTGTCCATGATCAACTTCTAGTTCTCTAGAATCTTGTGCAGCTTCTAATCAAAATCAATAGAGACCTATTGTGCCTTTGTAGATGACTGTGTTGCAACAGTACTAGATATTTCAGACAACTTTGAAGTAGTTGTCTGCGTCCAATTATTGAGACTCGCCAATGTATGGGAGACTCGAAGAGCAGATAGTGGATCTGTAAGCATGGGCACCGGCCTCAGAACTGGAGTAGGGGCTGTGGTAGGCGATGAAGATGGTGGCGGAGGAATGGCAGCTGTAGTAGAAGAGGGCTCAGTGATGTAGATGGAATATGAGTTGTGTTAGTAACCACCACTGCCAGCTCATCAGAATGGCCTGCAGCGGTAGAAAGCTGAGCTCTCTTCTTCGGGTTGGCCGAATCCTGTAGTGAGTACCACTCAAATGGCTTCTTCGGCTTCACCTTTGTGTAAAATGTTCTTGGATCTACCTTTGCATCAGTAATGTACTCTGTGATCGTGTTGGGATAAGAGTAAGCCATTTTAGTCTACTGCGCTACCAGTGAGATGTTGGCCGACATCACGACACCCATATTAATTGAGTACCCGACCATGATAGAAGCCACTAGAACTATATGTAGAATAGGCAAACTATTCTGATTCTGGCATGGGTCAAGTCTGCTACACACAAAACTCTGCCAACCCTTTGCCTCGAAGCTCAATGTACTCCGCATAATGGGTACCCCAACAATGATCCATGGTGGTGGTGCTAAAATCTCAGCTAGCCATGGTCGGGCTTCTTCTTTCAAGTCCAACTTCTCGAGGTACTCCTTTGGCTCTAAGTCCTCAAAACTGAAGTACGCATTTAGCTTGTGCTGATCAAACCTCACCTTGAGGTTGCGTACTTTGGTCACCTTTGTTCTCTTGCGGATATGTGAAATGTTGGCATAGAACTCGCGGACAGGGTGCTCCTTGGCACCTTCAACTCTCTCAGTGAAAAATATCCAACTCTTCCTCGATCTGATGTGTCTCAACACTATAGGGTTGTATTTATCTAAATCATTCAACAGAAACTGCTGCTCAAGTGTCAATGATTTCGTCCGCCACCATATTCGGAAGTCAGTGATGGCCGCCAAACTAAAGAATTTGTCCTCCCATATCTCCTTCTTCTCTATCCTCTCAACACCAGTAGATGTACCCTCTCCCCCTCTTCCATCATCAGGGACATCCTGAACAGTCTGCGCATCCGTCTCTAAAACAGCTGCTGGCTCAGAAGTCTAGCTAGCACTTTTCGAACGCTCGGAAGTGCTGTGAGATGAAGAGGCCGCATCCATAGGCTTAGATCTCCCATTTGGCGTAGACTGTGCAACTGCCTTCTTCTCCGAAATAGACGCGGAGTTTCCCTCAGAAGAATCCCTAAACGGGACATAAGAGCTAGACTCGGAGAGGTCTGTACCCCTCCCTCTGTCTGTTGTGGCCTTCTTCCTAATAGTTTTGGGCTGGCTAAGGGGCATGGTACCTCAACATCGACCCCTAGAAGAGTCACCTCTATATTTTGTAGTTTTGATGCGGCCTCGCGATCGAACCATTGTCTGTATTAAATCAAAGAGGATTCTTAGTTGCAAGCCATCATTCAACACAATTAAGACTTATGTAGGCAAGGGAGAACATTGGGGACATAGTGCGGTTACTACAGAAATGACATGCTATAGGAAATGGGAACTGCGGTCCACACAGTTTTGATGTGCGGCCGCAGAAAGGGAGTGTGGACAACACAATTGCATGTGCGGACGCACTTCTGACACAAAACTACAGAGCCTTAGAAGCCTCTTCTCTGAAGATAGTGCAGAGGCCTTTCTGCGGCCGCAGAATGCATCTGCGGCCCGTTAAATTTACAGTGTGGTCCGCACATTTGGTTTCTCAAGAGGTATACCTCTGATAGACTATGCAGAATAAAATGCGACCTGTCTCACAATTTTTCGGTCCACACAATTAAAGTGCGACCGCAGAAACACCTGCTTTCTCAAGTTGCCTAGAACAACTAAACTACTGACTGCACAAATTGAAGTGCGGCCGCAGATTTCAAATATCACGAACATGCAATCATTTTTTTCATTGAGATTTTTGCAATTACTTGTACAAATTGGTATGGCAACATGGTATACACATCAAATCTCACTAAACCAACCCATTAGAGCATGTATTATCAACTACCCAGTAAAATCTACCCCACATGGACACATTTATGAACTCTAATAACAGATGGTCTAAAAAGAAACTAAAATTTAAAAAATTAAACTAACACAAAGATTATTATGAAATGAAGCACACCAATATAGTGAGTGCACTTGGTGTGTAAGCACAAGTAGGTGTGTGTTGTGGACAGTTAAAATCTCTCAGTAAAAACTTGCAGAGCAACAGTGATTGTGAAGAGGGTGAAAAGTGTAAAATGAACTCAAAAGTTCTATTTATACTAAGAGTCATAAGAGGTAAAAAGATCGAGTGCGACCGCACAATTCCAAATGTGGTCCGCACTCTTTCACCTAGATCTGACTTCTCTAAAACAAATGTGCGNCTTAGTTGCAAGCCATCATTCAACACAATTAAGACTTATGTAGGCAAGGGAGAACATTGGGGACATAGTGCGGTTACTACAGAAATGACATGCTATAGGAAATGGGAACTGCGGTCCACACAGNCGCCACCATATTCGGAAGTCAGTGATGGCCGCCAAACTAAAGAATTTGTCCTCCCATATCTCCTTCTTCTCTATCCTCTCAACACCAGTAGATGTACCCTCTCCCCCTCTTCCATCATCAGGGACATCCTGAACAGTCTGCGCATCCGTCTCTAAAACAGCTGCTGGCTCAGAAGTCTAGCTAGCACTTTTCGAACGCTCGGAAGTGCTGTGAGATGAAGAGGCCGCATCCATAGGCTTAGATCTCCCATTTGGCGTAGACTGTGCAACTGCCTTCTTCTCCGAAATAGACGCGGAGTTTCCCTCAGAAGAATCCCTAAACGGGACATAAGAGCTAGACTCGGAGAGGTCTGTACCCCTCCCTCTGTCTGTTGTGGCCTTCTTCCTAATAGTTTTGGGCTGGCTAAGGGGCATGGTACCTCAACATCGACCCCTAGAAGAGTCACCTCTATATTTTGTAGTTTTGATGCGGCCTCGCGATCGAACCATTGTCTGTATTAAATCAAAGAGGATTCTTAGTTGCAAGCCATCATTCAACACAATTAAGACTTATGTAGGCAAGGGAGAACATTAGGGACATAGTGCGGTTACTACAGAAATGACATGCTATAGGAAATGGGAACTGCGGTCCACACAGTTTTGATGTGCGGCCGCAGAAAGGGAGTGTGGACAACACAATTGCATGTGCGGACGCACTTCTGACACAAAACTACAGAGCCTTAGAAGCCTCTTCTCTGAAGATAGTGCAGAGGCCTTTCTGCGGCCGCAGAATGCATCTGCGGCCCGTTAAATTTACAGTGTGGTCCGCACATTTGGTTTCTCAAGAGGTATACCTCTGATAGACTATGCAGAATAAAATGCGACCTGTCTCACAATTTTTCGGTCCACACAATTAAAGTGCGACCGCAGAAACACCTGCTTTCTCAAGTTGCCTAGAACAACTAAACTACTGACTGCACAAATTGAAGTGCGGCCGCAGATTTCAAATATCACGAACATGCAATCATTTTTTTCATTGAGATTTTTGCAATTACTTGTACAAATTGGTATGGCAACATGGTATACACATCAAATCTCACTAAACCAACCCATTAGAGCATGTATTATCAACTACCCAGTAAAATCTACCCCACATGGACACATTTATGAACTCTAATAACAGATGGTCTAAAAAGAAACTAAAATTTAAAAAATTAAACTAACACAAAGATTATTATGAAATGAAGCACACCAATATAGTGAGTGCACTTGGTGTGTAAGCACAAGTAGGTGTGTGTTGTGGACAGTTAAAATCTCTCAGTAAAAACTTGCAGAGCAACAGTGATTGTGAAGAGGGTGAAAAGTGTAAAATGAACTCAAAAGTTCTATTTATACTAAGAGTCATAAGAGGTAAAAAGATCGAGTGCGACCGCACAATTCCAAATGTGGTCCGCACTCTTTCACCTAGATCTGACTTCTCTAAAACAAATGTGCGGTCCACACATTTTTGAATGATGTCGCAGAATTCCTCTTGCGGTCGCAGATTAGCCCCGCACTAACATATTCAAACTTCAGAGAATTTACATTTTCACACTTTGGAAAGCTTCCAATTGTGCGTTCCACATGTGAAATGTGCGGTCGCGCAGGTACTTTTGTTATGGCACATAAATTTGTGTGGTCCACACAAATAAAAGTGTGGGCTGTAATTCCTTCAACAGTTAGCCATTTTTTAGTCCACCCTTCTTGAAAGTCACACTCAACCCTCTAGCACATTTCAAATCAAGTTAGAATAACAAATAACATCTAACTAAAAAATAAAAAGAAAAAAAAATTGGGTTGCCTCCCAAGAAGCGCCTGACTTAACGTCGCGGCACGACGCAATGTAAAAGCATCCTCAAGTGAAGTAAATGACCGCCACCACGTGGCTATCTCCAACCTTGCCCAAGTAGTGCTTCACCTGGTGACCATTGACTCGGAATACTTCATTGTTCATGTTTTTCTAGTCTAATGCACCGAAAGATGTCACACCCACAATTTCAAACGGACCATTCCACTTGAATTTTAGCTTCTCGAGAAACATCTTCAACCTTGAGTTAAACAACAATATAAGAGCACCCACCCTGAGCTCTTTGTTTCAAATGTATTTTTCATGAAGATATTTCATCTTTTTTTTGTACAAGGACGAAATCGTATATTCATGGTACCGGAACTCATCCAGTTCATTCAAGTGTGCAACTCGCAAGTTAGCGGCTTTATCCCAATCAAGATTCAATTTCTTTAGAGCCCACATTGCCTTGTGCTCTAGTTCTACCGGAATATGACAAGCCTTCCCGAAGACTAATTGGTATGGATAAATTCTGATAGGTGTTTTGTAAGCCATCCAATAAGCCCATAACGTATCATCAAGTTTCTTGGACCAATCCGTCTGATTAACATTCACCATTTTAGACAAGGTGCTCTTTATCTCCCGAGTGGAGACTTCCACTTGCCCACTAGCTTGTGGGTGATAGGGAGTCATGACCTTGTGAGTAACATCATAATTACTAAGTAAAGTGTCAAAATCTTTATTGCAAAAGTGTTAACCCCCATCACTTATGATTGCACGTGGAGTACCAAATCTTGTAAAAATATTCTTCTTCAAGAAAATCACTATACTTCTCGCCTCATTGTTCGGTAAGGTGACAACCTCAACCCATTTGGACACATAATCCACCACGACCAAGATGTAAGTGTTTCCACAAGAGCTCACAAAAAGGGCCT
Source organism: Nicotiana otophora (assembly GCA_000715115.1). NCBI lineage: Eukaryota > Viridiplantae > Streptophyta > Magnoliopsida > Solanales > Solanaceae > Nicotiana > Nicotiana otophora. The sequence goes on from AWOL01S0017350.1 coordinate 31,765, forward strand.
ATAACGTCAATGCCCCAAATAATGAAAATATCAATCTCCAAGATGGTTGTGAGAGGCATTTCATTTTTCTTTGAGATTCTACTGGCCCGTTGATATTCATCACATCTTTTCACCAAATCACTAGCATCCTTATAAAGAGTAGGCCAATAGAAACCACAACTAAGAAGTTTGGCCGCCGTTCTTGCTCCACCAAGATGACCACCGTATGGTGAAGAATGACAAGACCCAAGAATATCACCTTGCTCTTCTTCGGGTACACACCTCCTAATCACCTCATCCGTACAAATCCGGAAAAGGTATGGTTCATCCCAATAATAATCTCGACAATCTCTTTTGAGCTTCTTCCTTTGATTTGAAGAGAACTCATCCATAATGATTCCACTCACAAGAAAATTTGTCAAATCCGCGAACCATGGCACCTATTTCATTGAAATTACCAAAAGTTGCTTATTGGGAAAGGAGTCATTGATTTCAGGGCCGTCATGCGGCCTCCCCTCCTCCTCCAAACAGGACAAGTGTCTGCCACTTAGTTTTCACTACCTTTTCTATCTTGGATATCAATATAAAATTCTTGTAACAAGTGTACCCATCTCATAAACCGGGATTTTGAATCTTTTTTTCTCATAAGAAAGCGAAGCGCCGCATGGTCTATGTGGATAATGACTTTTGCACCCATCAAGTATGGGCGAAACTTCTCAATTGCAAAACAATAGCAATGAGCTATTTTTTCCGTAACGGTATAATTGACTTAGGTACTATTCATGGTCATACAAGTACAGTAGACTAGATGGAAAGATATGTTGATACGTTGCATCAAAATAGCCCCAACCGCTATGTCACTTGCATCACACATGAGTTCAAAAGGCACAATCCAATTTGGAGCGATAATGATAGGAGTAGTTGTCAACTTGAGCTTTAATAATTCAAAAACCCTCAAGCAATAATCATTGAAATTGAACTTGGTATCCTTCACAAGGAGCTTACACAATGGGTTCACCACTTTAGAGAAATATTTGATAAAGCGTCTGTAAAAACCCGCATGGCCTAGGAAACTCCGCACACCCTTCACCGAAGTTGGGGGTGGAAGCTTATAAATTACCTCAATCTTCGCCTTGTCAACTTCAATTCCATTCCTTGAGATTTTATGGCCAAGGACAATACCTTCCTCAACGATAAAATGGCATTTCTCCCAATTGAGTACCAAGTTGGTTTCTTTACATCTAGCCAACACTTTGTCCAAATTTTCAAGACAATCATCAAAAGAATCCTCAACCACCGAGAAGTCATTCATGAAAACTTCAAGGTAGACCTCTACCATGTCCGTGAAAATAGCCATCATACACCGTTAAAAAGTCACCAGTACGTTGCACAAACCAAATGGCATCCTCTTGAAAGCAAAAGTACAATAAGTACATGTAAAGGTTATTTTCTCTTGATCTTCCGGAGCAATGAGAATTAGGTTATATCCTGAGTACCCATCAAGAAAGCAATATAAAGTACAGTCGGCCAATCTATCGAGAATTTAATATAACAAAGGAAGTGGAAAGTGATCCTTCCTTATAACTTTGTTGAGCTTGCGATAGTCCATACAAACTCTCCAACTGGTCACCATTCTTGTAGGAATCAACTCATTCTTGTCATTTGTAACCACGGTCATGCCCCTCTTCTTTTGGACACATTGAACCGGAGAGGTACATGAGCTATCGGAGATGGGGTAGACAACCTCGGCATCCAATCACTTGATAATATCCTTCTTGAACACTTCCTGCATAGCCTTATTGAGCCTTTTTTGATGTTTAATGGACAATTTAACACCATCCTTCAACTTGATCTTATGCATGCAAAAGCCGGGGCTTATACCCCGAATATCCACCAAAGTCCACCCAATTACCTTCTTCCTTTTTTTTTAACACTGCTAATGTGGAGTCAACCAGCACGTTAGTCAAACAAGAGGAAAGAATAATCGGTAAAGTAGAACAAGGGCCAAGAAATTCATACCGCAAGTGTGGTGGAATTGGCTTCAATGCTAAAGTAGGTGGCTCTTCAATATAAGTCTTTGTAGGATGAGTCTTCTTATTTTCAAGATCCAAAGATAATTTTCGGGGTGCATAGTTGTACGACCCCATTCCTTGCAAAGAGTTAACATGTATGAAGCCGTCCATCTTGTCATCACCAAAATTGATCAAAACAGCCTCCAACATATCACCAACATTGATAGTAGAACTTGTATCATCAATAATAACATCGGTCACTAAGTCCAGAAAGAACATACTTTATTGCTATTTGGTTGCCGCATGGGCTTACACACATGGAATACCACCTTTTCATCATCAACCCGAAAAGTGAGTTTTCCGGCTTCTACATCACAAAGAACCTTACCCACAGTGAGGAAAGGTCTCGCAAGAATGATTGGCACTTCATAATAACTTCACAATCTAGAATGACAAAGTTCGCCGAAAGAATGAATTTATCAACTCTGACCAAAAAATCTTCAATCACACCCAACGGCCTCTTTATGGTATGATCGACCATTTGCAATCTCATAGAAGTGGGTCTTCATTGTTTAATCCCCAAAGTCTTAAATACCAAATAGGGCATCAAATTTATACTTGCCCCAAGATCACAAAGAGCCTTAGCAAACTCTGCACTCCCAATTGTACAAGGAATCGTGAAAGCACCGGGATCCTCCAACTCAGGAGCCATTGAATGAACAATTGTACTCATTTGATGAGTGACTTTGATAGTCTCAAAATTCATCGACCGCTTCTTTATCACAAGATATTTCATAAACTTTACATAACTGGGCATTTGTTCCAAAGCTTCTACCAATGGCACATTGATTGAAAGACTCTTTATCATTGGAATGAACTTCTTGAATTGGAAAGTCTTTGATGGTATGGAGGTGGAGGCTTAGGCAATGGTGCCTTCGCCTTTTGCACTATCGGTTCCGGTATGTCAATGATGTGTTCCCTAGACGGGTTCACCTCCTCATATGCCTCTTCAATGCTATCATCAATATCAATCCGAACTTCCTCATTTGCTTGAACCACATTGGTTGGGTTCTCTTCTTCTTGCATTACTTGGTCATCATCAAAAAGTCGTCTTTCACTTCAGGTGGGTGCATTCTCGTCTCTTCCACTTCTTGTGATAACCGCCATAGCATACCCCGTATTGTTACCACCCTTTGGGTTCATCACCGTATCACTTGGTAGTGCACCCTTAGGGCGAGAATTTAGAGCTTGAGAGATTTTCCCCATTTGAACTTCTAGATTGCAGATTTATGTGTTGTGTGAGGCAAGTTGGGCATCTGAATGGGCATTCTTTTCTATCATTTTCTTGAACATATTCTCAATATGTCCCATCTAATTGCTTGAAGAACTTGAACGATGGGAAGGATAATGAGGTTGATTGTTCGGTTGTTGATATATTGGGGTTATTTGAAAACCCGACCCCCAGTTTCCTTCATTGTGTCCCGACCACCTTGATTATTGCCTCCCCAATTTCCTTGGTTGCATCCACTTCAATTTCCTTGGTTGTTTTTATTATGCCAATTCCCTTGATTGTTAGAATTCTAATTTCCATGGTTATTTTTTGGTCGCCGTTGTTGTTGATTTGGGCCTTGGAAGTTGTTTCTTTCCCCTTGAAAATTGTTCACATATTGCACTTCCTCCTCTTGCTCATTATAAGAATTATTTTGATCAAAATCTCCATCATCTTGCTCATAGTTCGCCACTCGGGTTTGCATTTGTGGACCCTTGGTCCTCTTTTTACTTACCAAAATATTAACTCCCTCCATAGCATGAACTTGATTAGGAGCTTGCACTTGGTTGAGTTGGGCCTTTGCTAGTTGAGTCATGGTTGTTGTCAATTTGGCAATGGATTTCCCATGATCTTGCAACTCTTTATGGAAGTGTATCATGTTGGGATCACCTTGTGGAACATTGGCTCGGGATTGCCAAGCCGATGACGTTTCTGTTATCTCATCAAGAATTTCACACGCCTCCGCATAAGGTGTTGTCATAAAGTTGCCACTGGCCAATTGATTGACAACATATCGGTTCATAGTATTGATACCATGTTAGAAGGTTTGTTGTGTCATGTTGTCGGCCATATCATTGTTTAGGCACTCTTTTACCATTTTCCAAATCTCATGCAAGGGTTCACTGGGCTCTTTCTTGAATGCCAAAATTTCATCCTGAAGAGTAGCCATATGCCCGGGGAGAAAAACTTAGCAATGAAGTTTGCCGCCAAATCCCAAGTATGTATTGAATGGTTTAGCAAACATACAAACCAATCTAAAGCTTTTCCCCTTAGAGAGAAGGAAAAAAGCCTTAGCCTCAATGCAACCTCGAAAGTATTAGTTTGCCTGCTCCTCCAACATGTATCCACAAAGCTCTTCAAATGTTTGTAAGCATATTTAGTTGGTGCACCGGTAAATAAACCTCGTTGCTCAAGCAAAGTGAGCATCACATTAGTGATTTGAAATTTGCCCGCCCTAATACGAGGAGGGACTATTGCACTAGCATAACTTTCGTTGGGAAATATCCGATGTTGAGCCACTTGTGGTGGATGTGGTGGAAGTGGGGGTGGCATGGGCACATTGTTTTGTGGTACCCGAACCTGCCGATTAGCTTGTGGCACTTGAGATACCTCATCGAGTTGTTCCTCATCACCGTCCAAGTCCCCCAAAGGTCAATTTCCGAGCTCATTGTTTGCCATGTTTGTACCTATGATTTCTTAAACAAGTTAGTAACATGGAAGAGAAAGAAGATATTCAAAAAATCACACTCAAATATATAGCTAACACCGTTATAACTCTCTGGTAACGTCGCCAAAAATTGATCCATTCCTAATTCACACTGGACAATAAGTAGAAGAGGTCGTTGGAAGAATAGTATTCAACTATGAGTCGGGTCAATTTTCTTAGGGAGCTAAATGTGGGTGTTAGAGTGAACACTTGACGAGTGTACATGAAATAGCTTAAATACGCTTCGAAACAAGATGGTTTTGTAAATTACTTCTATAATCTATACTACAGTGATTAACCTGAGAAATGAAACTAGAGATTGATTAATTATTTTTGGTTGTTTTAAAATAGGTAAAAGGCCTAGGGATGTAACCTTCGCCTCAATGTTAGCCTAATGGGTTAATTGTGTTAATACTTGTTTTAGTGATCGGGGTGTATTATAACTCTCAACTCTAAGTTACCCACTCAATATTTCTCGGTCATAGAGTGATTTTGTCTAATTTGGCTTTCTCAAGCCCAAATGGGTATCAAGCAAAATAGTAGATATGAGCTCAAGTAGGGGTTTTCTCTATCTCTAGTGCAAACCATTTAATTAGGCTAGTCAAAACCTTAACTAGCCCAATATTTTGTTAGCCAAGTTTTCCTAGACTAGGTCCCTCTTCCTCAAGTAAAGACCAAGTCAAAAAGGCATGAATCGATATTTGCAACCATTAATTCTAAACTTAAAGCATGAATAAGGCTAAATAACAAACACTCAATGATAAAAAAAAAA
>AWOL01S0017352.1:2532-19110 GCA_000715115.1 Nicotiana otophora
CTTACCTTTAAACATAAAGCAAAACTCCAATTTGACATTAATGTTTCACGAAATATCCCTCTAATTCTGCCACAAGAACAAGGAAGCGAAACTAGCAATTAATTCGGGTTTTTCGGCACTAGAATTACTTTAGAAGACTTGAAATCACCTAGGGTTGATATTAAAAACTTGAAGGAGTATTTACAGAACATAAAACACTTAAAACAACCTCCCACACGAGCTGGAACAACACAAAAATCAGCAACAACAAGAAGAACAAGAAACTTACTAGCGCCACGGGATTCCCGACATTTGATTTGTGTTGTTTGCCCTTTGTTTGGGTCTCGGATCATGAGAGAACCTTGAGAGACTGTTTTTAGGGTTCTAAGGTCTGAATATACTGAAAACTAATGACATAAAACGGGGTTGAGGTATCTTATATATATATATATATATATATCCATATGTCTTAAACTGCCTATGTGGGCCCCATAGAGAGCTGCTTGGCGCACTCTCGCAAAAATACGAATATCTCTCTATTCCGAGATCGTATCGAGAAACGGTTTAATGTGTTGGAAACTAGACTCATAGATCTTCAATTTTATAGTTAGATCACTCCATAATTCCAAGTAAATTGGGAGCAAAATGCAGTAACAATTGACCTAAAGTTTAAGTAAAATTATAAACGTAAGTTGCGATAACGTTTATCGACTTTTGTTTCACAACTCGCTTGACTTCAAGACTTATGATACGGATATTATATGATTAAAAGTACATTAAAACATGACCTCTTGGGATAATTAATCACCTCTAGTGTTACCCGAAAATACGGGTTACTACATCCTTGATTCGTTTAACTTCTAATACTTGTTAACCACTCTTATACACCCTTGTATTGTTTAAGACAAATAGGATTAACTTCTTATCATCTCAAAGATAATCTCTTCTTGGATTTACGTCGACTAACTTATGGCATTATCTAAGGTGCGTGAATTTGGGTTCTAACATTTGAGTTAGATCCCCCTAGGCGAAAAGGTTCTACATGGGTTAAGCTACGAAAACATCAGCCTGGGCGAAGCGTACTTAAATCTGAAACTATGAGCTGGATCCCCCTGGCGAAAAGGTCCAACCTGGGTTAAGCTACGTAAAACATCTTGAGCGAATAATACTTCTACCCGGACACTATGAGCTAGATACCCGTTGGAGAAAAGGTTCTACGTGGGTTAAGCTATGAAAAATATCCTAGGTGAAGAGTACTTCAACCCGGAACTATGAGCTGGATCCCCGTAGGCTAAAGGATTCTACCTGGGTAAAGCCATGAAAAACAGCCTGGGCGAAGAGTACTTCTACCCGAAACTATGAGCTGGATCCCCCTAGGCAAAAAAGGTTCTGCCTGGGTTAAGCTTCGAAAAACAATCCTTGGTGAAGAGTACTTCTACTCGGAACTAGGATCTGAATCCCCCTAGGCGAAAAGGTTCTACCTGGGTAAAGCTACATAAAACAACCTGAGCGAAGAGTACTTCTACCTAGAACTCTGAGCTGGATCCACCTAGACGAAAAGGTTCTACCTTGGTTAAGCTACGTAAACCATCCTGAGCGAAGAGTACTTCTACACGGAACTATGGGCTGGATCACCCTAGGCGAAAAGGTTCTACCTGGGTTAAGCTATGAAAAACAACTTAGCGAAAAGTACTTCTACCCGGAACTATGAGCTGGATCCCCCTAGGAGAAATGGTTCTTCCTGGGTTAAGCTACGTAAATCAACCTGAGTGAAGAGTACTTCTACCCTGAACTATGGGCTGGATCCCCCTAGGTGAAAAGGTTCTACCCGGGTATAGCTAAGTAAAACAACCTGGGCGAAGTGTACTTCTATCCGGACATTATGAGCTGGATCCCTTTAGGCAAAACGATTCTACCTGGTGTAAGCTACGCAAAATAAGCCTGGGTGAATAGTACTTCTATCGGGAACTATGAGCTATGTCCCCCTAGGCGAAAAGGTTCTACATGGGTCAAGCTACATAAAACAACCTGAGCGAATAGTACTTTTACCCGAAAATTTGAGTTGGATCCCCCTAGGCGAAAAGGTTCTACCTGGGTTAAGCTACGAAAATCAGCCTGGGCGAAGAGTACTTCTATCCAAAACTATGTGCTAGATCCCCCTAGGCAAAAAGGCTAAACCTGGGTTAAGCTACGTAAAACATCCTGATCGAAGACTACTTCTACCCGGAACTATGAGCTGGATCCCCCTAGGCGAAAAGGTTAAACCTGGGTTAAGTTACGTAAAACATCCTGAGCGAAAAGTACTTCTACCCGGACACTATGAGCTGGATCCCCATTGGATAGAAGGTTCTACCTGGGTTAAGCTACGAAAAACATCCTAGGTAAATAGTACATCAACCCGAAACTATGAGCTGAATCCCTCTAAGATAAAGTATTCTACCTGGGTTAAGCCATGAAAAACAGCGTGGGCGAAAAGTACACTTACCCGGAACTATGAGCTGGATCCCCCTAGGGAAAAAAGGTTCTACCTGGGTTAAGCTTCGAAAAACAATACTAGGTGAATAGTACTTCTACCCGGAACTATGAGCTGGATCCCCTAGGAGAAACGGTTCTACCTGGGTAAAGCTACGTAAAATAACTTGAGCGAAGAGTACTTCTTCTCGGAATTATAAGATGGATCCCCCTAGGCGAGAAGGTTCTACCTGGGTTAATTCACGTAAAACATCCTGAGCGAAGAGTACTTTTAACCGATGAGTTGGATCCCTCTAGCGAAAAGGTTCTACCTAGGTTAAGCTATGTAAAACAACCTGAGCGAAGAGTACTTCAACCCGGAACTATGAGCTGGATCCCCCTACGCGAAAAGGTTCTACCTGGGTTAAGGTTTGAAAAACTAGTTTGGGTGGAGAGTACTTCTACCTGAAATGATGAGCTGGATCCCCCTAGGCGAAAAGGTTCTACCGGGATTATGCTTCGAAAATCAAGCCTAGGTGAAGAGTAATTCTACCCGAAACTATGAGCGGGATCCCCCTAGGCGAAAAGGTTCTACCTGGGTAAAGCTACGTAAAACAACCTGAGCGAAGAGTACTTCTACCTGAAATGATGAGCTGGATCCCCCTAGGCGAAAAGGTTCTACCTGGGTAAAGCTACGTAAAACAACCTGAGCGAAGAGTACTTCTACCTGAAATGATGAGCTGGATCCCCCTAGGCGAAAAGGTTCTACCTGGGTAAAGCTACGTAAAACAACCTGAGCGAAGAGTACTTCTACCTGAAATGATGAGCTGGATCCCCCTAGGCGAAAAGGTTCTACCTGGGTAAAGCTACGTAAAACAACCTGAGCGAAGAGTACTTCTACCTGAAATGATGAGCTGGATCCCCCTAGGCGAAAAGGTTCTACCTGGGTAAAGCTACGTAAAACAACCTGAGCGAAGAGTACTTCTACCTGAAATGATGAGCTGGATCCCCCTAGGCGAAAAGGTTCTACCTGGGTAAAGCTACGTAAAACAACCTGAGCGAAGAGTACTTCTACCTGAAATGATGAGCTGGATCCCCCTAGGCGAAAAGGTTCTACCTGGGTAAAGCTACGTAAAACAACCTGAGCGAAGAGTACTTCTACCTGAAATGATGAGCTGGATCCCCCTAGGCGAAAAGGTTCTACCTGGGTAAAGCTACGTAAAACAACCTGAGCGAAGAGTACTTCTACCTGAAATGATGAGCTGGATCCCCCTAGGCGAAAAGGTTCTACCTGGGTAAAGCTACGTAAAACAACCTGAGCGAAGAGTACTTCTACCTGAAATGATGAGCTGGATCCCCCTAGGCGAAAAGGTTCTACCTGGGTAAAGCTACGTAAAACAACCTGAGCGAAGAGTACTTCTACCTGAAATGATGAGCTGGATCCCCCTAGGCGAAAAGGTTCTACCTGGGTAAAGCTACGTAAAACAACCTGAGCGAAGAGTACTTCTACCTGAAATGATGAGCTGGATCCCCCTAGGCGAAAAGGTTCTACCTGGGTAAAGCTACGTAAAACAACCTGAGCGAAGAGTACTTCTACCTGAAATGATGAGCTGGATCCCCCTAGGCGAAAAGGTTCTACCTGGGTAAAGCTACGTAAAACAACCTGAGCGAAGAGTACTTCTACCCGGAACTATGAGCTGGGTCCCCCTCGGTGAAAAGGTTCTATCTGGGTTAAGCTACGTAAATCGTCCTGAGCGAAGAGTACTTCTACCCGGAACTATGAGCTGGATCATCCTAGGCGAAAAGGTTCTACCTGAGTTAAGCTACGAAAAAGAGCTTTGCGAAGAGTACTTCTACCCGGATCTATGAGCTAGATCCCCCTAGGAGAAACGGTTCTACCTGGGTTAAGCTACGTAAAACAACATGAGTGAAGAGTACTTCTACACGCAAATATGGACTGGATCCTCCTAGGCGAAAAGGTTCTACCTGGGTTAAGATAAGTAAAACAACCTGGGCAAATTGTACTTCTACTCGGACACTATGAGCTGGATCCTCCTAGGCGAAAGAATTCTACCTGGTTTAAGCTACGCCAAATAAGCCTGGGTGAATAGTACTTCTACCGGGAACTATGAGCTATGTGCCCCTAGGCAAACAGGTTCTACCTGGGTCAAGCTACGTAAAACAACCTGAGCGAATAGTAGTTTTACCAGGAAAATTGAGTTGGATCCCCCTATGCAAAAAGGTTCTACCTGGGTTAAGATATGAAAATCAACCTGGGCGAAGAGTACTTCTATCCGGAACTATGCGCTGGATCCCGTTAGGCAAAAAGATTCAACCTGGGTTAAGCTACGTAAAACATCCTGAGCGAAGACTATTTCTACCTAGACACTATGAGTTGGATCCCCCTAGGAGAAAAGGTTCTACCTGGGATAAGTTACGAGAAAAAATCCTAGGTGAAGAGTACTGCTACCCGGAACTATGAGCTAGATCCCCCTAGGAGAATGGATTCTATCTGGGTTACGCCATGAAACACAGCCTGGGCGAAGAGTACTTCTACATGGAACTATGAGCTGGATCCCCCTAGGCAAAAAGGATCTACCCGGGTTAAGCTTCAAAACACAAGCCTAGGTGAAGAGTACTTCTACCCGGAACTATGAGCGGGATCCCCTTAAGAGAAAAGGTCCTACCTGGGTAAAGCTATGTAAAACAACCTGAGCAAAGAGTACTTCTGCCCGGACCTATGAGTTGGATCCCCCTAGGCGTAAAAGGTTCTCCCTGGGTTAAGCGGCGAAAAACAGCCTGGGCAAAGAGTACTTCTACCGGGCTCTATGAGCCGGACCCCCCTAGGCGAAAAGGTTCTACCTAGGTTAACCTTACGAAAACCAATCGTGGGCGAAGCGTACTTCTACCCGGAACTATAAGCTGGATCCCCCTAGGCAAAAATGTGGTTAAGTCACGTAAAATATCTTGAGCGAAGAGTACTTCTACCCGGAACTATGAGCTGGATCCCCCTAGGCGAAAAGGTTCTACCTGGGTTAAGTCACGTAAAACATCTTGAGCGAAGAGTACTTCTACCCGGAACTATGAGCTGGATCCCCCTAGGCGAAAAGGTTCTACCTGGGTTAAGTCACGTAAAACATCTTGAGCGAAGAGTACTTCTACCCGGAACTATGAGCTGGATCCCCCTAGGCGAAAAGGTTCTACCTGGGTTAAGTCACGTAAAACATCTTGAGCGAAGAGTACTTCTACCCGGAACTATGAGCTGGATCCCCCTAGGCGAAAAGGTTCTACCTGGGTTAAGTCACGTAAAACATCTTGAGCGAAGAGTACTTCTACCCGGAACTATGAGCTGGATCCCCCTAGGCGAAAAGGTTCTACCTGGGTTAAGTCACGTAAAACATCTTGAGCGAAGAGTACTTCTACCCGGAACTATGAGCTGGATCCCCCTAGGCGAAAAGGTTCTACCTGGGTTAAGTCACGTAAAACATCTTGAGCGAAGAGTACTTCTACCCGGAACTATGAGCTGGATCCCCCTAGGCGAAAAGGTTCTACCTGGGTTAAGTCACGTAAAACATCTTGAGCGAAGAGTACTTCTACCCGAAACTATGAGCTGGATCCCCCTAGGTGAAAAGGTTCCTCCTGGGTTAAGCTACATAAACGAACCTGAGCGAAGAGTACTTCTACCCAGAATATGAGGTGGATACCCCTAGGCGAAAAGGTTCTACCCGGGTTAAGCTACGTAAAACAACCTGAGCGAAGGGTACTTCTACCCGGAACTAAGAGCTGGATACCCCTAGGCGAAAAGGTTCTATCTGGGTTAAGCTTCGTAAAACATCCCGAGTGAATAGTACTTTTACTTGAAAATTTGAGTTGGATCCCCCTAGTCGAAAAGGTGCTACCTGGGTTAAGCTACAAAAATATCAGCTTGGGCGAAGAGTACTTCTATCTGGAACTATGAGCTGGATCCCCCAAGGCGAAAAGCTCCAACATGGGTTAAGCTACGTAAAACATCTTGAGCGAATAGTACTTGTACCCGGACACTATGAGCTGGATCCCCGTTGGAGAAAAGGTTCTACGTGAGTTAAGCTACGAAGAAAATCCTAGGTGAAGAGTACTTCAACCCGGAACTATGAGCTGGATCCCCCTAGGCTAAAGGATTCTACCTGGGTTAAGCCATGAAAAACAGCCTGGGCGAAGAGTACTTCTACCCGGAACTATGAGCTGGATCCCCCTAGGCTAAAGGATTCTACCTGGGTTAAGCCATGAAAAACAGCCTGGGCGAAGAGTACTTCTACCCGGAACTATGAGCTGGATCCCCCTAGGCTAAAGGATTCTACCTGGGTTAAGCCATGAAAAACAGCCTGGGCGAAGAGTACTTCTACCCGGAACTATGAGCTGGATCCCCTAGGCGAAAAAGGTTCTACCTGGGTTACGCTTCGAAAAACAATCCTTGGTGAAGAGTACTTCTACTCGGAACTACGAGTTGGATCCCCTAGGCGAAAAGGTTCTACCTGGGTAAAGCTACGTAAAACAACCTGAGCGAAGAGCACTTCTACCCAGAACTATGAGCTGGATCCACCTAGGCGAAAAGGTTCGACCTGGGTTAAGCTACGTAAAACATCCTGAGCGAAGAGTACTTCTACCCGGAACTATGAGCTGGATCAGCCTAGGCGAAAAGGTTCTACCTGGTTTATGCTATGAAAAACAACTTAGCGGAGAGTACTTCTACCCGGAACTATGAACTAGATCCCCCTAGGAGAAACGGTTCTACCTGGGTTAAGCTACGTAAATCAACCTGAGTGAAGAGTACTTCTACCCTGAACTATGGGCTGGATCCCCCTAGGTGAAAAGGTTCTACCTGGGTTAAGATAAGTAAAATAACCTAGGCGAAGTGTACTTCTACCTGGAAACTATGAGCTGGATCCCTATAGGCAAAAAGATTTTACCTGGTTTAAGCTACGCAAAATAAGCCTGGGTGAATAGTACTACTACCGGGAACTATAAGCTATGTCCCCCTTGGCGAAAAGGTTCTACCTGGATCAAGCTATATAAAACAACCTGAGCGAATAGTACTTTTACCCGGAAATTTGAGTTGGGGCCCCCTAGGTGAAAAGGTTCTACCTGGGTTAAGCTACGAAAATCAGCCTGGGCGAAGAGTACTTCTATCTGAAACTATGTGCTAGCTCCCCCTAGGCAAAAAGATTCAACCTGCTTAAGCTACGTAAAACATCATGAGCGAAGACTACTTCTACCCGGAACTATGAGCTGGATCCCCCTAGGCGAAACAGTTCTACCTGGGTTATGCTACATAAAACAACCTAAGCGAAGAGTACTTCTACCCGGAACTATGGGCTGGATCCCCCTAGGGGAAAAGGTTCTACCTGGGTTAATCTACGTAAAAAAACCTAAGCGAAGAGTACTTCTACCCGGAACTTTGAGTTGGATCCACCTAGGCGAAAAGGTTCTACCTGTGTTAAGCTACGAAAAACAACCTAGGCAAAGAGTACTTCTACCTGGAACTATGAGCTGGATCCCTCTAGGCAAAAAAGTTCTACCTGGGTTAAGCTACATAAAACAACCGGAGGGAAAAGTACTTCTACCCGGCACTATGAACTGGATCACCCTAGGCGAAAAGGTTCTACCTGGGTTAAGCTACGTAAAACAACCGGAGCAAAGAGTACTTCAACCCGAAACTATGAGCTGACTCCCCCTAGGCGAAAAGGTTCTACCTGGGTTAAGCTTCGAAAAATAAGCCTAGGTGAAGAGTACTTCTACCCGAAACTATGAGCTGGATCCCCCTAGGCAAAAAGGTTCTACTTGGGTTATGCTTCGAAAAATAAGCCTAGGTGAAGAGTACTTCTACCCGAAACTATGAGCTGGACCCCCCTAGGCTAAAAGGTTCTACTTGGGTTATGCTTCGAAAAATAAGCCTAGGTGAAGAGTACTTCTACCCGAAACTATGAGCTGGATCCCCCTAGGCAAAAAGGTTCTACTTGGGTTATGCTTCGAAAAATAAGCCTAGGTGAAGAGTACTTCTACCCGAAACTATGAGCTGGACCCCCCTAGGCTAAAAGGTTCTACCAGAGTTAAGCTTCGAAAAACAAGTCTAGGTGAAGAGTACTTCTACCTGGAACAATAAGCTAGATCCCCCTAGGCGAAAAGGTTCTACCTGGGTTAAGCTATGTAAAACAACCTGACCAAAGATTTTTCTACCCAGAACTATGAGCTGGATCCCCCCAGGCAAAAAAGTTCTACCTGGGTTAAGCTACATAAAACAACCGGAGCGAAGAGTACTTCTACCCGGATCTATGAGTTGGATCACCCTAGGCGAAAAGGTTCTACTTGGGTTAAGCTACGAGAAACAACCTGAGGGAAGAGTACTTTTATCCGGAACTATGAGTTGGATCCCCCTAGGAGAAACGGTTCTACCTAGGTTAAGCTACGTAAAAAAACCAGAGTGAAGAGTACTTCTACCTGGAACTATGAGCTGGATCCCCCTAGGCAAAAATGATCTACCTGGGTTAAGCTACGTAAACCATCCTGAGCGAATAGTACTTTTACCCTAAAATTTGAGTTGGATCCCCCTAGGCGAAAAGGTTCTACCTGGGTTAAGCTACGAAACAATCATCCTGGGCGAAGAGTACTTCTGTCCGGAACTATGAGCTGGATCTCCCTAGGCGAAAAGGTCCAAACTGGGTTAAGATACGTAAAAACATCTTGAGCGAATAGTACTTCTACCTGGACACTATGAGCTGGATCCCCGTTAGAGAAAAGGTTCTACGTGGGTTAAGATACGAAAAACATCTTAGGTGAAGAGTACTTCAACCCGGAACTATGAGCTAGATCCCCTTATGCTAAAGGATTCTACCTGGGTTAAGCCATGAAAACATAGACTGGGCGGAAAGTACTTCTACCCAGAACTATGAGCTGGATCCCCCTAGGAGAAAAAGGTTCTACCTGGGTTAAGCTTCGAAAAACAATCCTTGGTGAAGAGTACTTCTACCCGAAACTATGAGCTGGATCCCCCTAGGCGAAAAGGTTCTACCTGGGTAAAGCTGCGTAAAACAACCTGAGCGAAGAGTACTTCTACCCGGAACTATGAGCTGGATCCACCTAGGCGAAAAGGTTCTAACTGGGTTAAGCTACGTAAAACAACCTGAGCGAAGAGTACTTCTACCGGAACTATGAGCTGGATCACCCTAGGCGAAAAGGTTCAACCTGGGTTAAGCTACAAAAAACAACTTAGCGAAGAGTACTTCTATCCGGAATTATGAGCTGGATCCCCATTGGAGAAACGGTTCTACCTGGGTTAAGCTACGTAAATCAACCTGAGTATAGAGTACTTTTACCCTGAACTATGGGCTGGATCCCCCTAGGTTAAAAGGTTCTACCTGGGTTAAGCTAAGTAAAACAACCTAGGCGAAATGTACTTCTACCCGGACACTATGAGCTGGATCCCCCTTGGCGAAAAGATTCTACCTGGTTTAAGCTACGCAAAATAAGCATGGGTGAATAGTACTTCTACCGGGAACTATGAACAATGTTCCCCTTAGGAAAAAAGGTTCTACCTGGGTCAAGCTACATAAAATAACCTGAGCGAATAGTACTTTTACCCAGAAATTTGAGTTGGATCCCCTTAGGCGAAAAGGTTCTACGTGGGTTAAGCTACAAAACTCAGCCTGGGCGAAGAGTACTTCTATCCGGAATTATGCGCTAGATCCCCCTAGGCAAAAAGGTTCAACCTGGGTTAAGCTATGTAAAACATCTTGAAAGAAGACTACTTCTACCCGGAACTATGAGCTGGATCCCCCTAGGCGAAACGCTTCTACCTGGGTTAAGCTATGTAAAACAATATGAGCGAAGAGTACTTCTATCCGGAACTATGCGCTGGATCCCCCTAGGCGAAAAGGATCTACCTGGGTTAAGCTACGTAAAACAACCTAGGCGAAGAGTACTTCAATCCGGAACTATGAGCTGGATCCCCCTAGGCGAAAAGGTTCTACATGGGTTAAGCTTCGAAACATACGCCTAGGTGAAGAGTACTTCTACCCTATGAGCTGGATCCCCCTAGGCGAAAAGGTTCTACTTGGGTTATGCTTCGCAAAACAAGCCTAGGTGAATAGTACTTCTACCCGAAACTATGAGCTGGACCCCTCAGGCGAAAAGGTTCAACCTGGAACTATGAGCTGGATCCCCCTAGGCATAAAGGTTCTACCAGGGTTAAGCTTATGAAAAACAATCCTAGGCGAAGAGTACTTCTACACGGAAACTATGAGCTTGATCCCCCTAGGCAAAACGGTTCTACCTAGGTTAAGCTACGAAAAACAACCTGAGCGAAGAGTACTTCTACCCGGAACTATGACCTGGATCCCCCTAGGCGAAAAGGTTCTACCTGGGTTAAGCTACGAAAAACAATCCTGGGCGAAGAGTACTTCTACCCGGAACTATGACCTGGATCCCCCTAGGCGAAAAGGTTCTACCTGGGTTAAGCTACGAAAAACAATCCTGGGCGAAGAGTACTTCTACCCGGAACTATGACCTGGATCCCCCTAGGCGAAAAGGTTCTACCTGGGTTAAGCTACGAAAAACAATCCTGGGCGAAGAGTACTTCTACCCGGAACTATGAGTTGAATCCCCCTAGGCGAAAAGGTTCTACCTAGGTTAAGCTTCTAAATACAAGCCTAGCGAAGAGTACTTCTACCCGGAACTATGACCTGGATCCCCCTAGGCGAAAAGGTTCTACCTGGGTTAAGCTACGAAAAACAATCCTGGGCGAAGAGTACTTCTACCCGGAACTATGAGCTGGATCCCGCTAGGCAAAATGGTTCTACATGGGTTAAGCTATGAAAATCAGCCTGGGCGAAGAGTACTTCTATCCAGAAATATGAGTTTGATCCCCCTAGGCAAAAAGGTTCAATCTGGGTTAAGCTGTGTAAAACATCCTTAGCGAAAAGACCCGGACACTATGAGCTGGATCCCCCTTGGAGAAAAGATTCTACCTGGGTTAAACTATGAAAAACATCCTAGGTGAAGAGTACTTCTACCCAGAACTATGAGCTGGATCCCCCTAGGCTAAAGGATTCTACCTGGGTTAAGCCATGAAAAACAGCCCGGGCAAAGAGTACTTCTACCCGCAACTGTGAGTTGGATCCCCTAGGCGAAAAAGGATCTACCTGGGATAAGTTTAAAAAACCAATCCTAGATGAAGAGTACTTCTACCCGGAACTATAAGCTAGATCCCCCTAGGCGAAAAGGTTCTACCTGGGTAAAGCTACGTAAAATAACCTGAGCGAAGAGTACTTCTATCCGGAACTATGAGCTGAATCCCCAGGCAAAAAGGATATACCTATATTAAGCTACATAAAACATCCTGAGCGAAGAGTACTTCTACCCGGAACTATGAGCTAGATCATCCTAGGCGAAAAGGTTCTACATGGGTTAAGCTACGAAAAATAACTTAGCGAAGAGTACTTCTACCCGGAACTATGAGCTGGATCCCCCTAGGAGAAACGGTTCTACCTGGTTAAGCTACGTAAAATAACCTGAGTAAAGAGTACTTCTAAATGGAGCTATGGGCTGGATCCCCCTAGGCAAAAAGGTTCTACCTGGGCTAAGCTACGTAAAACAACCTGAGCGAATAGTAGTTTTACCCGGCAATTTGAGTTGGATCCCCCTAGGCGAAAAGGTTCTACCTAGGTTAAGCTACGAAAATCAGCCTGAGCGAAGAGTACTTCTATCCGGAACTATGCGCTGGATTCCCCTAGGCAAAAAGGTTCAACCTGGGTTAAGCTACGTAAAACATCCTGAGCGAAGACTATTTCTACCCGGACACTATGAGCTGGATCCCCCTAGGAGAAAAGGTTCAACGTGGGTTAAGCTACGAGAAACATCCTAGGTGAAGAGTACTTATATCCGGAACTATGAGCTGGATCCCCCTAGGCGAAAGGGTTCTACGTGGGTTAAGCCATGAAAAACAACCAGGGCGAAGAGTACTTTTACGCGGAACTATGAGCTGGATCCCCGTAGGCGAAAAGGTTCAACCTAGGTTAATCTACGTACAAAAACCCGTGCGAAGAGTACTTCTACCCGGAACTTTGAGTTGGATCCCCCTAGACGAAAATGTTCTACCTGGGTTAAGCAACGAAAAACAATCTTGGGCGAAGAGTACTTCTACCCGGAACTATGAGCTGGATCCCGCTAGGCGAAATGGTTCTACCTGGGTTAAGCTATGAAAATTAGCCTGGGCAAAGAGTACTTCTATACGGATCTATGAGTTGGATCCCCCTAGGCAAAAAGGTTCAACCTAGGTTACGCTACGTAAAACATCCTTAGCGAAAAGACCCGGACACTATGAGCTGGATCCCCCTTGGAGAAAAGGTTCTACCTGGGTTAAACTACGAAAAATATCCTAGTTGAAGAGTACTTCTACCCAGAACTATGAGCTGGATCCACCTAGGCTAATGGATTCTACCCGAGTTAAGCCTTGAAAATCAGCCTCGGCAAAGAGTACTTCTACCCGGAACTGTGAGTTGGACCCCCTTAGGCGAAAAAGGTTCTACCTGGGACAAGCTTCGAAAAACAATCCTAGGTGAAGAGTACTTCTACCTGGAAATATAAGCTGGATCCCCCTAGGCGAAAAGGTTCTACCTGGGTAAAGCTACGTAAAACAACCTGAGCTAAGAGTGCTTCTATGCGGAACTATGAGCTAGATCCCCCAGGCGAAAAGGTTCTACCTGGGTTAAGCTAGGTAAAACATCCTGAGTGAAGAGTACTTCTACCCGGAACTATGAGCTGGAGCATCCTAGGCCAAAAGGTTCTACCTGGGTTAAGCTATGACAAATAACTTAGCGAAGAGTACTTCTACCCGGAACTATGAGCTGGATCCCCCTAAGAGAAACGGTTCTACTTGGGTTAAGCTACGTAAAACAACCTGAGTGAATAGTACTTCTACCCGGAACTATGGGTTGGATACCCCTAGGCGAAAAGGTTCTACCTGGGTTAAGCTACATAAACCAACATGGGCGAATTGTACATCTACCCGGACACTATGAGGTGGATCCCCCTAGGCAAAATGATTCTACCTAGTTTAAGCTACGTAAAATAAGCCTGGGTGAAGAGTATTTCTACCGGGAACTATGAGCTATGTCCCCCTAGGCGAAAAGGTTAAACCTGGGTTAAGCTACGTAAAACAACCTGAGCGAAGAGTACTTCTACCCGGACACTATGTGTTGGATCCCCCTAGGAGAAAAGGTTCTACCTGGGTTAAGCTATGAAAATATCCTAGGTAAAGAGTACTTCTACCCAGAACTATGAGCTAGATCCCCCTAGGCGAAAGGATTCTACTTGGGTTAAGCCATGAAAAACAGCCAGGGCAAAGAGTATTTCTACCCGGAACTATGAGCTGGATCCCCTTAGGCAAAAAGGTTCAACCTGGGTTAAGCTACGTAAACAAACCTGAGCGAAGAGTACTTCTACCCGGAACTTTGAGTTGGATCCCCCTAGGCGAAAAGGTTCTACCCGGAAACTATGAGTTGGATCCCCCTAGGCGGAAAGGTTCTCCCTGGGTTAAGCTACATAAAACAACCTTATTGAAAAGTACTTCTACCCGGAATTATGAGCAAGATCCCCCTAGGAGAAACGGTTCTACCTGGGTTAAGCTACGTAAAACAACCTGAGCGAAGATTACTTCAATCCGGAACTATGAGCTGGATCCCTATAGGCAAAAAGATTCTACTTGGGTTAAGCTACGAGAACCAACCTGAGGGAAGAGTACTTTTACCCGGAAATATGAGATAGATCCCCCTAGGCGAAACGGTTCTACCTGGGTTAAGCTACGTAAAACAACCAGAGCGAAGAGTACTTCTACCCGGGACTATGAGCTGGATCCCCCTAGGTAAAAATGATCTACCTGGGTAAGTCATGAAAAACAGCCTAGGCGAAGAGTACTTCTACCCCGAACTATGAGCTGGATCCCCTTAGGCGAAAACGGTTCTATCTGGGTTAAGCTTCGCAAAACAATCCTAGGTGAAGAATACTTCTACCCGGAACTATGAGCAGGATCCCCCTAGGCAAAAAGGTTCTACCTAGGTAAAGCTAAGTAAAACAACTTGAGCGAAGAGTAATTCTACCCGGAACTATGACCTGGATCCCCCAAGGAGAAAAGGTTCTACCTAGGTTAAGCTACGTCAAACATCCTGAGTGAGGAGTAATTCTACTCGGAACTATAAGCTGGATCCCCCTAGGCGAAAAGGTTCTACTTGGGTTAAGCTACGTAAATAAACCTGAGCGAAGAGTACTTCTACCCGGAACTATGAGATGGATCCCCCTAGGAGAAACGAATCTACATGGGTTAAGCTGCGTAAAACAACCTGAGTGAAGAGTACTTATACCCAGAACTATGGGCTAGATCCCCCTTGGCAAAAAGGTTCTACGTAGGTTAAACTATGTAAAACAACGTGGGCGAAGTGTACTTCTACCCGGACACTATGAGCTGGATCCCCCTAGGCGAAAAGGTTCTACCTGGGTTAAGCTTAGAAAAATACGCCTAGGTGAAGAGTATTTCTACCCAAAACTATGAGCTAGATCCCCCTAGGCGAAAAGGTTCTACCTGGGTTAAGCTTAGAAAAATACGCCTAGGTGAAGAGTATTTCTACCCAAAACTATGAGCTAGATCCCCCTAGGCGAAAAGGTTCTACCTGGGTTAAGCTTAGAAAAATACGCCTAGGTGAAGAGTATTTCTACCCAAAACTATGAGCTAGATCCCCCTAGGCGAAAAGGTTCTACCTGGGTTAAGCTTAGAAAAATACGCCTAGGTGAAGAGTATTTCTACCCAAAACTATGAGCTAGATCCCCCTAGGCGAAAAGGTTCTACCTGGGTTAAGCTTAGAAAAATACGCCTAGGTGAAGAGTATTTCTACCCAAAACTATGAGCTAGATCCCCCTAGGCGAAAAGGTTCTACCTGGGTTAAGCTTAGAAAAATACGCCTAGGTGAAGAGTATTTCTACCCAAAACTATGAGCTAGATCCCCCTAGGCGAAAAGGTTCTACCTGGGTTAAGCTTAGAAAAATACGCCTAGGTGAAGAGTATTTCTACCCAAAACTATGAGCTAGATCCCCCTAGGCGAAAAGGTTCTACCTGGGTTAAGCTTAGAAAAATACGCCTAGGTGAAGAGTATTTCTACCCAAAACTATGAGCTAGATCCCCCTAGGCGAAAAGGTTCTACCTGGGTTAAGCTTAGAAAAATACGCCTAGGTGAAGAGTATTTCTACCCAAAACTATGAGCTAGATCCCCCTAGGCGAAAAGGTTCTACCTGGGTTAAGCTTAGAAAAATACGCCTAGGTGAAGAGTATTTCTACCCAAAACTATGAGCTAGATCCCCCTAGGCGAAAAGGTTCTACCTGGGTTAAGCTTAGAAAAATACGCCTAGGTGAAGAGTATTTCTACCCAAAACTATGAGCTAGATCCCCCTAGGCGAAAAGGTTCTACCTGGGTTAAGCTTAGAAAAATACGCCTAGGTGAAGAGTATTTCTACCCAAAACTATGAGCTAGATCCCCCTAGGCGAAAAGGTTCTACCTGGGTTAAGCTTAGAAAAATACGCCTAGGTGAAGAGTATTTCTACCCAAAACTATGAGCTAGATCCCCCTAGGCGAAAAGGTTCTACCTGGGTTAAGCTTAGAAAAATACGCCTAGGTGAAGAGTATTTCTACCCAAAACTATGAGCTAGATCCCCCTAGGCGAAAAGGTTCTACCTGGGTTAAGCTTAGAAAAATACGCCTAGGTGAAGAGTATTTCTACCCAAAACTATGAGCTAGATCCCCCTAGGCGAAAAGGTTCTACTTGGGTTATGCTTCGAAACACAAGCCTAGGTGAAGAGTACTTCTACCCGAAACTATGAGCTGGACCCCCCTAGGCGAAAAGGTTCTACCAGAGTTAAGCTTTGAAAAACAAGCCTAGTTGAAGAGTACTTCTACTTGGAACTATAAGCTGGATCCCCCTAGGCGAAAAGGTTCTACCTGGGTTAAGCTTAGAAAAATACGCCTAGGTGAAGAGTATTTCTACCCAAAACTATGAGCTAGATCCCCCTAGGCGAAAAGGTTCTACTTGGGTTATGCTTCGAAACACAAGCCTAGGTGAAGAGTATTTCTA
>AWOL01S0017353.1:0-30428 GCA_000715115.1 Nicotiana otophora
CTATGAGGTGGATCCCCCTAGGCGAAAAGGTTCTACATGGGTTAAGCTGCGTAAAACAACCTGAGTGAAGAGTACTTATACCCAGAACTATGGGCCAGATCCCCCTTGGCAAAAAGGTTCTGCGTAGGTTAAGCTATGTAACACAACGTGGGCGAAGTGTACTTCAACCCGGAACTATGAGCTGGATCCCCCTAGGCGAAAAGGTTCTACCTGGGTTAAGCTTCGAAAAATACGCCTAGGTGAAGAGTACTTCTACCCGAAACTATGAGCTGGATCCCCCTAGGCGAAAAGGTTCTACCTGGGTTATGCTTCGAAAAACAAGCCTAGGTCAAGAGTACTTCTACCCGAAACTATGAGTTGGACCCCCCTAGGCGAAAAGGTTCTACGTGGGTTAAGCCATGAAAAACAACCAGGGCGAAGAGTACTTCTACCCGGAACTATGAGCTGGATCCCCTTAGGAGAAAAGGTTAAACCTAGGTTATGTTACGTAAACATACCCGTGCGAAGAGTACTTCTACCCGGAACTTTGAGTTGGATCCCCCTAGACGAAAATGTTCTACCTGGGTTAAGCAACGAAAAACAATCCTAGGCGAAGAGTACTTCTAACCGGAACTATGAGCTGGATTCCACTAGTCGAAATGGTTCTACCTGGGTTAAGCTATGAAAATTAGCCTGGGCGAAGAGTACTTCTATACGGATCTATGAGTTGGATCCCTCTAAGCAAAAAGGTTCAACCTAGGTTACGCTACGTAAAACATCGTTAGCAAAAAGACCCGGACACTATGAGCTGGATGCCTCTTGGAGAAAAGGTTCTACCTGGGTTAAACTACGAAAACTATCCTAGTTGAAGAGTACTTCTACCCAGAACTATGAGCTGGATCCACCTAGGCTAAAGGATTCTGCTTGAGTTAAGCCATGAAAATCATCCTGGGCAAAGAGTACTTCTACCCGGAACTGTGAGTTGGACCCCCCTAGGCGAAAAAGGTTCTACCTGGGTTAAGCTTCGTAAAACAATCCTAGGTGAAGAGTACTTCTACCTAGAAAAATAAGCTGGATCCCCCTAGGCGAAAAGGTTCTACCTGGGTAAAGCTACGTAAAACAACCTGAGCGAAGAGTACTTCTATGCGGAACTATGAGCTAGATCCTCCAGGCGAAAAGGTTCTACCTGGGTTAAGCTACGTAAAACATCTTGAGTGAAGAGTACTTCTACTCGGAACTATGAGCTGGATCATCCTAGGCCAAAAGGTTCTACCTGGGTTAAGCTACGACAAACAACTTAGCGAAGAGTACTTCTACCAGGAACTATGAGCTGGATCCCCCTAGGAGAAACGGTTCTACTTGGGTTAAGCTACGTAAAATAACCTGAGTGAAGAGTACTTCTACCTGTAACTATGGGCTGGATCCCCCTAGGCGAAAAGGTTCTACCTGGGTTAAGCTACGTAAAACAACGTGGGCGAATTGTGCATCTACCCGGACACTATGAGGTGGATCCCCCTAGGCGAAACGATTCTACCTGGTTTAAGCTACGTAAAATAAGCCTGGGTGAAGAGTATTTCTACCGGGAACTATGAGCTATGTCCCCCTAGGCGAAAAGGTTAAACCTGGGTTAAGCTACGTAAAATAACCTGAGCGAAGAGTACTTCTACCCGGACACTATGTGCTGGATCACCCTAGGAGAAAAGGTTCTACCTGGGTTAAGCTATGAAAAACAGCCTAGGCAAAGAGTACTTCTACCTAGAACTATGAGTTGTATCCCCCTAGGAGAAAAGGTTCTACCTGGTTAAGCTTACGAAAAACGATCTTGGGCGCAAAGTTCTTCTACCCGGAAACTATGAGCTGGATCTCCTAGGCGAAAAGGTTCTCCCTGGGTTAAGCTACATAAAACAACCTGAGCGAAGAGTACTTCTACCCGGAATTATGAGCAAGATCCCCCTAGGAGAAAAGGTTCTACCTAGGTTAAGCTACGTAAAACAACCTGAGCGAAGAGTACTTCAATCCGGAACTATGAGCTGGATCCCCATAGGCAAAAAGATTCTACTTGGGTTAAGCCACGAGAACCAACCTGAGGGAAGAGTACTTTTACCCGAAAATATGAGATGGATCCCCCTAGGCGAAACGGTTCTACCTGGGTTAAGCTACGTAAAACAACCTGAGCGAAGAGTACTTCAATCCGGAACTATGAGCTGGATCCCCATAGGCAAAAAGATTCTACTTGGGTTAAGCCACGAGAACCAACCTGAGGGAAGAGTACTTTTACCCGAAAATATGAGATGGATCCCCCTAGGCGAAACGGTTCTACCTGGGTTAAGCTACGTAAAACAACCTGAGCGAAGAGTACTTCAATCCGGAACTATGAGCTGGATCCCCATAGGCAAAAAGATTCTACTTGGGTTAAGCCACGAGAACCAACCTGAGGGAAGAGTACTTTTACCCGAAAATATGAGATGGATCCCCCTAGGCGAAACGGTTCTACCTGGGTTAAGCTACGTAAAACAACCTGAGCGAAGAGTACTTCTACCCGGGACTATGAGCTGGATCCCCCTAGGGAAAAATGATCTACCTGGGTAAGCCATTAAAAACAGCCTAGGCGAAGAGTACTTCTACCCCGAACTATGAGCTGGATCCCCTTAGGCGAAAACGGTTCTACCTGGGTTAAGCTTCGCAAAACAATCCTAGGTGAAGAATTCTTCTACCCGGAACTATGAGCAGGATCCCCCTAGGCGAAAAGGTTCTACCTAGGTAAAGCTAAGTAAAACAACTTGAGCAAAGAGTACTTCTACCCGGAACTATGACCTGGATCCCCCAAGGAGAAAAGGTTCTACCTAGGTTAAGCTACGTCAAACATCCTGAGTGAAGAGTAATTCTACCCGGAACTATAAGCTGGATCCCCCTAGGCGAAAAGGTTCTACCTGGGTTAAGCTACGTAAAACATCCATAGCGAAGAGTACTTCTACCCGGAACTATGAGCTGGATCCCCCTAGGCGAAAAGGTTCTACCTGGGTTAAGCTACGTAAATAAACCTGAGTGAAGAGTACTTCTACCCGGAACTATGAGATGGATCCCCCTAGGAGAAACGAATCTACATGGGTTAAGCTGTGTAAACCAACCTGAGTTAAGAGTACTTATACCCAGAACTATGGGCTAGATCCCCCTTGGCAAAAAGGTTCTACGTAGGTTAAACTATGTAAAACAACATGGGTGAAGTGTACTTCTACCCGGACACTATGAGCTGGATCCCCCTAGGCGAAAAGGTTCTACCTGGGTTAAGCTTAGAACAATACGCCTAGGTGAAGAGTACTTCTACCCGAAACTATGAGCTAGATCCCCCTAGGCGAAAAGGTTCTACTTGGGTTATGCTTCGAAACACAAGCCTAGGTGAAGAGTACTTCTACCCCAAACTATGAGCTGGACCCCCCTAGGCGAAAAGGTTCTACCAGAGTTAAGCTTCGAAAAACAAGCCTAGTTGAAGAGTACTTCTACCTGGAACTATAAGCTGGATCCCCCTAGGCGAAAAGGTTCTACCTGGGTTAAGCTACGTAAAACAACCTCAGCGAAGAGTACTTTAACCCGGAACTATGAGCTGGATCTACCTAGGCGAAAAGGTTCTACCTGGGTTAAGCTACGTAAAACAACCTCAGCGAAGAGTACTTTAACCCGGAACTATGAGCTGGATCCCCCTAGGCGAAAAGGTTCTACCTGGGTTAAGCTTCACAAAATACGCCTAGATGAAGAGTACTTCTACCCGAAACTATGAGCTGGATCCCCCTAGGAGAAAAGGTTCTACTTGGGTTATGCTTCGAAATGCAAGCCTAGGTGAAGAGTACTTCTACCCGAAACTATGAGCTGGAGCCCCCTAGGCAAAAAGGTTCTACCAGCGTTAAGCTTCGAAAAACAAGCCTAGTTGAAGAGTACTTCTACCCGGAACTATGAGCTAGATCTACCTAGGCGAAAAGGTTCTACCTGGGTTAAGCTATGTAAAACAACCTGAGCGAAGAGTTTTTCTACCCGGAACTATGAGCTAGATCTACCTAGGCGAAAAGGTTCTTCCTGGGTTAAGCTACGAAAAACAACTTAGGCAAATAGTACTTCTACTTGGAACTATGAGCTTGATCCCCCTAGGCGAAAAGGTTCTACATGGGTTAAGCTACGTAAATAAACCTGAGCGAAGAGTACTTCTACCCGGAACTATGAGCTCGATCCCCCTAGGAGAAACGGTTCTACATGGGTTAAGCTGCGTAAAACAACCTGAGTGAAGAGTACTTATACCCAGAACTACGGGCCAGATCCCCCTTGGCAAAAAGGTTCTAAGTAGGTTAAGCTATGTAACACAACGGGGGCGAAGTGTACTTCAACCCGGAACTATGAGCTGGATCCCCCTAGGCGAAAAGGTTCTACCTGGGTTAAGCTTCGAAAAATACGCCTAGGTGAAGAGTACTTCTACCCGAAATTATGAGCTGGATCCCCCTAGGCGAAAAGGTTCTACTTGGGTTATGCTTCGAAAAACAAGCCTAGGTGAAGAGTACTTCTACCCGAAACTATGAGTTGGACCCCCCTAGGCGAAAAGGTTCTACGTGGGTTAAGCCATGAAAAACAACCAGGGCGAAGAGTACTTTTACCCGAAACTATGAGCTGGATTCCCTTAGGCGAAAAGGTTAAACCTAGGTTAAGCTACGTAAAAATACTCGTGCAAAGAGTACTTCTACCCGGAACTGTGATTTGGATCCCCCTAGACGAAAATGTTCTACCTGGGTTAAGCAACGAAAAACAATCCTGGGCGAAGAGTACTTCTACCCGGAACTATGAGCTGGATCCCACTAGGCGAAATGGTTCTACCTGGGTTAAGCTATGAAAATTAGCCTGGGCGAAGAGTACTTCTATCCGGATCTATGAGTTGGATCCCCCTAGGCAGAAAGGTTCAACCTAGGTTACGCTACGTAAAACATCGTTAGCGAAAAGACCCGGACACTATGAGCTGGATGCCCCTTGGAGAAAAGGTTCTACCTGGGTTAAACTACGAACACTATCCTAGTTGAAGAGTACTTCTACCCAGAACTATGAGCTGGATCCACCTAGGCTAAAGGATTCTACCTGAGTTAAGCCATGAAAAACAGCCCGGGCGAAGAGTATTTCTACCCGGAACTATGAGCTAGATCCCCTTAGGAGAAAAGGTTCAACCTTGGTTAAGCTACGTAAAAACACCTGAGCGAAGAGTACTTCTACCCGGAACTTTGAGTTGGATCCCCCTAGGAGAAAAGATTCTACCTGGGTTAAGCTACGAAAAACAGCCTAGGCAAAGAGTACTTCTACCCAGAACTATGAGTTGTATCCCCTTAGGAGAAAAGGTTCTACCTGGTTAAGCTTACGCAAAACGATCTTGGGCGTAAAGTTCTTCTACCCGGAAACTATGAGCTGGATCCCCTAGGCGAAAAGGTTCTCCCTGGGTTAAGCTACATAAAACAATCTAAGCGAAGAGTACTTCTACCCGGAATTATGAGCAAGATCCCCCTAGGAGAAAAGGTTCTACCTGGGTTAAGCTACGTAAAACAACCTGAGCGAAGAGTACTTCAATCCGGAACTATGAGCTGGATCCCCTAGGCGAAAAGGTTCTCTATGGGTTAAGCTACGTAAAACAACCTGAGCGAAGAGTACTTCAATCCGGAACTATGAGCTGGATCCCCTAGGCGAAAAGGTTCTCTATGGGTTAAGCTACGTAAAACAACCTGAGCGAAGAGTACTTCAATCCGGAACTATGAGCTGGATCCCCATAGGCAAAAAGATTCTACTTGGGTTAAGCTACGAGAACCAACCTGAGGGAAGAGTACTTTTACCCGGAAATATGAGATGGATCCCCCTAGGCGAAACGGTTCTACCTGGGTTAAGCTACGTAAATCAACCAGAGCGAAGAGTACTTCTACCCGGAACTATGAGCTGGATCCCCCTAGGCAAAAATGATCTACCTGGGTTAAGCCATGAAAAACAGCCTAGGCGAAGAGTACTTCTACCCCGAACTATGAGCTAGATCCCCTTAAGCGAAAAAAGTTCTACCTAGGTTAAGCTTCGAAAAACAATCCTAGGTGAAGAGTACTTCTACCCGGAACTATGAGCTGGATCCCCCTAGGCGAAAAGGTTCTACTTGAGCGAAGAGTACTTCTACCCGGAACTATGACCTGGATCCTCCAAGGCGAAAAGGTTCTACCTAGGTTAAGCTACGTCAAACATCCTGAGTGAAGAGTAATTCTACTCGGAACTATAAGTTGGATCCCCCTAGGCGATAAGGTTCTACCTAGGTTAAGCTACGTCAAACATCCTGAGTGAAGAGTAATTCTACTCGGAACTATAAGTTGGATCCCCCTAGGCGATAAGGTTCTACCTAGGTTAAGCTACGTAAATAAACCTGAGCGAAGAGTACTTCTACCCAGAACTATGAGATGGATCCCCCTAGGAGATACGGTTCTACATGGGTTAAGCTGCGTAAAACAACACGAGTGAAGAGTAACTATACCCAGAACTATGGGCCAGATCCCCCTTGGCAAAAAGGTTCTACGTAGGTTAAGATATGTAAAACAACGTGGGCGAAGTGTACTTCTACCCGGAACTATGAGCTGGATCTCCCTAGGCGAAAGGATTCTACCTGGGTTAAGCTACGTAAAACAACTTGAGCAAAGAGTATTTCTACTCGAACATTATGAGCTGGATCCCCCTAGGCGAAAAGGTTCTACCTGTGTTAAGCTATGAAAAACACCCTAGGTGAAGAGTACTTCTACCCGGAACTATGAGCTGGATCTCCCTAGGCGAAAGGATTCTACCTGGGTTAAGCCATGAAAATCAGCCTGGGCAAAGAGTACTTCTACCCGGAACTATGAGCTGGATCCCCCTAGGCGAAAAGGTTCTACCTCGTATAGCTTCGAAAAACAAGCCTAGGTGAAAAGTACTTCTACCCGGACTATAAGGTGGATCCCCCTAGGCACAAAGGTTTTAACTAGGTAAAGCTATTTAAAACAACCTGAGCGAAGAGTACTTCTACCCGGAACTATGAGCTGGATCCCCCTAGGCGAAAAGGTTCTACCTCGTATAGCTTCGAAAAACAAGCCTAGGTGAAAAGTACTTCTACCCGGACTATAAGGTGGATCCCCCTAGGCACAAAGGTTTTAACTAGGTAAAGCTATTTAAAACAACCTGAGCGAAGAGTACTTCTACCCGGAACTATGAGCTGGATCCCCCTAGGTGGAAAGATTCAACCTGGGTTAAGCTACGTAAAACAACCCGAGCGAAGAGTACTTCTACCGGGAACTATGAGCTGGATCACCCCAGGCGAAAAGGTTCTACCTGGGCTAAACTACGTAAAACAACCTGAGCGGAGAGTACTTCTACCCGGAACTATGAGCTGGATCCCCCTAGGCGAAACGGTTCTACCTGGGTTAAGCTACGTAAAACAACCAGAGCGAAGAGTACTTCTACCCGGAACTATAAGCTGGATCCCCCCTAGCCGAAAAGGTTCTACCTGGGTTAAGCTACGTAAAATATCCTAAGCAAAGAGTACTTCTACTTGGAAACTATGAGCTGGATCCCCCTAGGCGAAAAGGTTCTACCTGTGTTAAGATACGTAAAACAACCTGGGCGAAGTGTACTTCTACCCGGAACTATGAGTTGGATACCCCTAGGCGAAAACGTTCTACCCGGGTTAAGCTACATAAAACATCTAGAGCGAAGAGTACTTCTACCTGGAACTATGAGCTGTATCCCCCTAGGCGAAAAGGTTCTACCTGGGTTAAGCTACGTAAAACATCCATAGCGAAGAGTACTTCTACCCGGACACTATGAGCTGGATCCCCATAGGCGAAAAGATTCTACCTGGTTTAAGCTACGTACAATAAGCCTGGGTGAAGAGTATTTCTACCGGGAACTATGAGTTATGTCCCCCTAGGCGAAAAGGTTAAACCTGGGTTAAGCTACGTAAAACAACCTGAGCGAAGAGTACTTTTACCCGGTACTATAAGCTGGATCTCCCTAGGCGAAAAGGTTCTACCTGAGTTAAGATTACGAAAAATAATCCTGGGCGAAGAGTACTTCTACCCGAAAACTATGAGCAGGATCACCCCAGGTGAAAACGTTCAACCTGGGTTAAGCTACAAAAACTAACTTGAGCAAATAGTACTTCTACCCGAAACTATAAGCTGGATCCCCCAAGGTGAAAAGGTTCTACATGGGTTAAGCTTCGAAAAACAAGCCTTGTGAATAGTACTTCTACTCAGAACTCTGAGGTGGATCCGCCTAGGCAAAGAGGTTCTACTTGGGTTAAGCTACGTAAAACAACCTGAGCGAAGAGTACTTCTACCCGGAACCTGAGCGAAACTTACTTTTTCCCGGAACTTTGAGTTAGATCCCCTTAAGCCAAAAGGTTCAACCTGGGTTAAGCTACGAAAAATAGCCTGGTCGAAGAGTACTTCTATCCGGAACTATGAGCTGGATCCCCCTAGGTGAAAAGGTTCAACTTGAGTTAAGCTATGTAAAACCTCCTGAGCGAAGAGTACTTCTATCCGGACTCTATGAGCTGGATCCACCTAGGCGAAAAAGTTCTACCTGGGTTAAGATACAAAAAGCATCCTAGGTGAAGAGTACTTCTACCCGGAACTAGGAGCTGGATCCCCCTAGGCGAAAGGATTCTACCTGGGTTAAGCCATGAAAAATAGCCTGGGCGAAGAGTACTTCTACCCGGAACTATGAGCTGGATCCCCCTAGGCGAAAAGGTTCTACCTAGGTTAAGCTTCAAAAGACAAGCCTAGGTAAAGAGTACTTCTACCCGGAACTATGAGCTGGATCCCCCTAGGCGAAAAGGTTCTCTATGGGTTAAGCTACGTAAAACAACCTGAGTGAAGAGTAATTCTACCCGGAACTATGAGCTGGATCCCCCTAGGCGAAAAGGTTCTCTATGGGTTAAGCTACGTAAAACAACCTGAGTGAAGAGTAATTCTACCCGGAACTATGAGCTGGATCCCCCTAGGCGAAAAGTTTCTACTTGGGTTAAGCTATGTAAATAAACCTGAGCGAAGAGTACTTCTACCCGGAACTACGACCTGGATCCCCCTAGGCGAAGAGGTTCTACCAGGGTTAAGCTTNAGTAATTCTACCCGGAACTATGAGCTGGATCCCCCTAGGCGAAAAGTTTCTACTTGGGTTAAGCTATGTAAATAAACCTGAGCGAAGAGTACTTCTACCCGGAACTACGACCTGGATCCCCCTAGGCGAAGAGGTTCTACCAGGGTTAAGCTACGAAAAATAACCTGAGCGAAGAATACTTCTACCTGGAACTATGCGGTGGATCCCCCTAGGCGAAACGGTTCTACCTGTGTTAAGCTACGTACAACAACCTGAGCGAAGAGTACTTCTACCCGGAACTATGAGCTGGATCCCCCTAGGCGAAATGTTTCTACCTGGGTTAAGCTTACGAAAAACAATCTTGGGCAAAGAGTACTTCTACGAGGAAACTATGAGCTGGATCCCCCTAGGCGAAATGTTTCTACCTGGGTTAAGCTTACGAAAAACAATCTTGGGCAAAGAGTACTTCTACGAGGAAACTATGAGCTGGATCCCCCTAGGCGAAATGTTTCTACCTGGGTTAAGCTTACGAAAAACAATCTTGGGCAAAGAGTACTTCTACGAGGAAACTATGAGCTGGATCCCCCTAGGCGAAAAGGTTCTACCTGTGTTAAGCCACGAAAAACGACCTCAGCGAAGAGTACTTCTACCCGAAACTATAAGCTGGATCCCCCTAGGCGAAAAGGTTTTACCTGGATTAAGCTACGTAAAATATCCTGAGCGAAGAGTACTTCTACTCGGAAACTATGAGCTGGATTTCCCTAGGCGAAAATGTTCTACCTGGGTTAAGCTACGTAAAACATCTTGAGCGAAGAGTACTTCTACTCGGAATATGAGATGGATTCCCCTAGGCGAAAAGTTTCTACCTATGTTAAGTTACGTAAAACAACTTGAGCGAAGAGTACTTCTACCCGGAACTATGAGATGGATCCCCGTAGGAGAAAAGGTTCTACATCGGTTAAGATTACAAAAAACAATCCTAGGCGAAGAGTACTTCTACCCGCAAATTATGAGCTGGATCCCCTAGGCGAAAAGGTTCTACCTGGGTTAAGCTACAAAAAACAACCTGAGCGAAGAGTACTTCTACCCGGAACTATAAGCTGGATCCCCCCTAGACGAAAAGGTTCTACCTGGGTTAAGCTACGTAAAACATCCTAAGCGAAGAGTACTTCTACTCGGAAACTATGAGCTGGATCCCCCTAGGCGAAAAGGTTCTACCTGTGTTAAGATACATAAAACATCCTGGGCGAAGAATACTTCTACCCAGAAACTATGGGCTGGATCCCCTTAGGCGAAAAGGGTTTACCTTTGGCGACACTTGTCCTTTAGGAATCGCTATTCTGCACTGCTTTGTTCCTACTGCAAACAAAGAAAAATCATGGGTGTTCAAAAGTGGTGGCCGGTATGTGGCCTTGATGTCTTTGGCAGTTGGCTTTGTGCCCATCTTCTTTTGATGATGATTTAAACCTTCCACTAGATATTTTTTTAATACCACTTGCATTTCTGGCCCCAGAGAGCCTTTGTCTTTTCAAACTTTTACATGACGGTTGGTCGTGTGAGACTTAATCTTTTCAACTTTATTTTGCCATTGTGGCATTTCACTTTCGACTTCTTTCCTCCAAAACCTTCAATTTTAGAGCATTGGGGAACCTTTGGTTTTTCAAACATTGCCAAAAGGGTTAGCCACTTAGGACTTAACCTATTCAACTTCATTTTGCCTTGTAGGCACTTTTAATTTGATTTTCTCCTTTTGAGAGTTTTTGATTTCCAAGCATCAGCCACCATGGCCAATCGAGGTTGATTTGATGCCCCTGCCAAGGCTGGGTGCCTCTTGAATATTAGCTTGTATCAAATGAAAGCCCTGTAAATCAGTCTTGCTATCCTTTCTTTGCCTTAGTTTGGGAACAGAGTTTTACCGAAAGGGACTCAAAGAACAACAAACAATGGAATGGACAATGAATTTAGACAAGAGGTGTCCCTTTCGGAAAAAGGAAAGAAGGACTTATCTAGAGTACATGCAGACTTCAATGAATATGACATGCCTTTTGGACTGGATACCTGATCTGTGTAAACTGTCCAACTCTTAGAAATTCCTTACAACTTTTGCCTCGAAATCGAGAAACCTTGCCCAGGACTATGTCGATGCCAATGGCTATGATGATTCTCTTTTCGATCAGTGGTGCCCTTTGTGGGTTTTCACCAGTTGACATGCCTCTTCTCACCATCGCCTTATAGTGTTCCTTGCAAGTTTTCACTAAAACGACTCTCTCATTTTAGTTTCTTTACTCACCATTGCCTTACGGCGCCCATGAGGGTTTTCACCAATAAGACTCTCTAATTTTATTTCTCTCATTTTAGTTGCACCAGATCTAAGTGACTGTATCCTCCAATTTTGAACATTCTTGTTGATTGATCGGAAGGACTTGAAAAGGATTTGGGTAATAAAGATTTGGATTGAATTACAACTTTGGAACCTTTAAGGCAAAACCATCGCCAAACCATTGTAACATCTGCCCCAGTTTCAATTTTTTTTTTATTTTTTTTTTGGAAATGTGGATTTTTATGTTGGTGTGACTGAGCCCCAGAGAGGGGCTACCTACGTATCCTTTCGGAATGAAGTCGAACGTAGTTCAAGTAACAAGAACTTGTTTGGATTTTTGTTTTGTTTTCTTTTTCTTTTTCTTTTTCTTTTTCTTTTTCTTTTTCTTTTTCTTTTTCTTTTTCTTTTTCCTTTCCTTTTCCTTTTCCTTTACATCTTTCTTCTGGATTTCATGGTGTTCCTATTTATCCTATGATTGTTGTTGTGATACTAATATTGTCTCCCTTTTTGCCCTTTTGTCTTTTGTTTTTTTGAGCCGAGGGTCTTTCGGAAACAGCCTCTCTACTCCTTTGGGATAGGGGTAAGGTCTGCGTACACACTACCCTCCCCAGACCCCATTAGTGGGATTTTACTGGGTTATTGTTGTTGTTGTTTTTCCTTTTTTCTCATTTTATTTTTCATTTTCTATTGTCTCTATTCTTTTTCCTTTTTTTTCAATAACAGTTTCAGGTTCCAAAGAGGGTAATCAAAGAAAAGGTAACCGGCTCAAAGGGTTTGCAAATGGTTTATAGTGTTTGGGTATCAAGAATAAAAGTCTTCGTCATCCCAATCAGAGAGCATTAAAGTTGCGTAAAAGGGTCAAACATAATACCTTTTGACCGCGTCTGCATTGATAGTTGTCTCGGGGTCATTTCCTTCGATTCTTCCCAGGTACAATGCTCCCTTTTGTAGTACTTTCGTTACAATGTATGGACCTTTCCAACTTGGAGCCAATTTTCCTTTAGCTTCTTCATGAGGTGGGAGGATACGTCTTAGAATGAGTTGTCCTTTTTTCAAATTTCTTGGGTCGCACTTTCTTGTTGTAGACACGAGCCATTCTTTGTTGGTACAACTGCCCATGGCAAACTGCGACCAATCTCTTTTCATCAATCAGTGTCAATTGTTCCAAACGATTCTTGACACAATCTTTATCCTCAATCTCGGCTTCAACAATGATCTGAAAAGAGGAAATTTCAACTTCTTCTGATTTCATTCGGACTTGGCCTAGCCTTACTGTTCCAATTCTTTGTTTATTTTCTCACAAGCCTTATCTTCAACACATTCTGCTTCTTGATTCATTATTTCGAGGTCTGACAATATTTTAGGATCTAGGCATGAAGTCCGCAAGCATGTCATGGCTTTAAAATCTGCATTAACATAACTTTAAAGAGAATAAGAAAGGTGACACGATTAAGAAAAGAGACATTCAATGAAATATTAATTTCATTTGATTTGATTTTTTTGTTTTTTATAATAAAAAAAAGTTAAAGATAGAAGGGTTTACATCACAAAGTAAGACAATAAAAGTAAAACGTCCGCATTACACCCTGAAATAATCCGAACACAGAAAAAGATAGCAGGACCGGCTACCGAGACTCTCATTTGACAGAGAACTTTTCAGGTTTGGCGCCCGCTTTTAAGTTTTTCTTCTACCGCAGAAATGGCTACTGTGGCTTTTAGTGCTGGATCAAATTTCTCATCTTCACAGATCATTCCGACTACTGGCCCATTGGTGTGAGTAGGCAGAGGATTGTTCATCATATTAGGGGCCTCTTCATCCCTAAGAACTATTGCCTTGACCTCGATGAGGTCTTCCACTACTCTCTTAAGAATCCAATAGTCTTTTGTATCATGTCCCACTGCTCGAGAGTGGTATTCACATCTAGCATTAGCCCGGTGCGCCGATTCGGGGCTACTGGCTGTAGTAGACCCAGCCTGACTAGCATTTTGGAACAAGCTCGAGTATGATTCAGCAACAGGGGTGAACTGATTCCTTCTCGGGAGGCTCTCTCTTTTTTTTATTTTATTTTTTGAATTTTTTTTTGGATTTTGTTTTCACACCTTGATTTTATTTTCCTTTCTCTTTTTTGTTATTTTTCACTCTATGTTATTCTTTGTTATTTTTTTGTCACTCTTTTCTTTCTTTTTCACTCAATTTGTTTCTTCTTTTTTTTCCGATTTATTTTTTCACTCAATTTGTTTATGTCTATGATCGAATCCGATGGGGATTGCCTACGTATCATGACACCGCATGAATCAGATCATTACGTAGTTCAGGGAAGATCAGGAATAGACTCACCCATTATTTTTAATAAAGACTTTTAAATATTGTTTTATTTGAGTTTTTTCTTTTTATGGAATTTTGATTTTTTTAAAAAAATATATAATTCTAAAGAAAGAAAATATTTTGGATTTTTTATTCGAATATTTTTCTTTTTTTGTTTTTCGAATGAAAGACTTTGGAAAAGAAGAAAACTTTTTTGGATTTAGTTTTTTTTTTGGGATTTTCTAAGGAACAAATTCTAAAGAGGGAATTAAGGAAAGGGAAAATATGTTTTGAATTTTTGGAAAATTGGGGCCGGAACCGATGAGGTTTGCCTACATATCTCACATCCAGTGAGAATCAGACCCGCGCAGTTCAGTTGGTTTTGACACAACAGGGAAAACATGATTTGTTTTGATTCATTTTGAAATGACTTTTCTTTTTCTCTTTTTTTTTTCAAAATTTCGGCAGAGTTTCTAAATTTTTCAAATACCGGGATTTGTTGAAACCGGGTGAATTTTCTTTCTCCTACTTCTCACTTCTGTCTTTTCTCAATTGTTTGTATTTATTCTAGCAGCCGGTCAACATGCAAATCAGATCAAACAAAATGCACAAATAGCACGTAGGATGCATCATGATGGTCTTTTATATTTGGATACACCTGTCCTAGACGGACCCAACCCCTGTGTTGAGTTTCCAAAGTCAAATGCACGTGATGCAAGCAAATGTTCCTACTAGGGATCCGTCATGAGGCTATGTTATTCTAGGTTTAAAAATTCTGGGTCAGGGGGGAGGGGGAAAGGGGGTTTAGACTTGGCTTACCCAAGCGGACAGCTCGAGCCGAGGTGGGGGCAACGTACATGGAGCATGAAAGTATACCCGGCCTAGTTACTGATTCAGCCTCGTTCTATTTGGTATGACCTCTAACAGAATAGTGGGCCACGCGCACGTGTGCACCATAAATTCAGAAGACTCAGAAGGGAGGCGTAAGAAGGCAGTTTATATAGTTCAAATATTATCAAAGCGGTAAATGAGCGGAAATTAGCACATTAGGCCCACAAATACAGTAATATCAACAATCAAGAAAGCCAAGTATAGATCACATTACAAGCTCGAATTCTGAACCCTGAACCAGAAGTTCTAGGTTATTTTCCCCAGCAGAGTCGCCAGAGCTGTCACACCTCTTTTTTCCCAAAAGATATATGAGTTATGGATTGTTGTGAGTTAAAGAGTTTTTCCAATTAAAGTGACAAATTTGAGTAGGGATTATTTTATTTACAGAGTCGCCACTTGGAATTAATTTTTTGGGTGTTCCAAGTCACCATTTATTTGAATCCCTAGTCAAAGGAAGGTTTGACTCTATTATTATTGGTCTGCAAAAACAAAGTCCGGATAAGGAATTCTGTTGACCGGGAAGAAGGTGTAAGACATTCCCCGAGTCCCGTGGTTCTAGCACGGTCACTTTATTGACTACATTTGGCTTATATTATTTTTGGATAACCTGTATTATATTGGTTCTCATATTTTACCTATGTCCTCTTTTATTACTTGATTAGATTTATAAAACTTATCTTGAAATAAGTCACGCGTACGTGTACTCATTTTTGTTTGGCATTAAGAATCATGTCACGCGTACGTGTACACAATCAATAATACATTTATTATTATTCGAAGTTGATTGGTCAAGTCATGTGAACGCACACTTGTATTATTTTCCTAAACTAATTTGAAATTATTGTAAGACCAAGAGTTTATGGATAGGAAATTATTTGGAAGTCGGAAAATATATTAGTTATTTAAAGTATTGAAAAGTCATCCACACTTAGAAATATTTACAACTTACTACTCTATCTTTGAAATTAGGAGACATTTATCCATTATGGAAGAATGAGCTAATTATTAGTCTAGTGACAAAATTATTGGGCCTGACAGATTTATACTCAATCCAACCCATGTCTAATTCTTTCTTTCCTATTAAATGTGGTAACTAATTTCTGGTTCACTTGCTTGAACTCCAACGCATGGCCCATTAATATGGCACGATCTTCATTCTTAATTTTAAATAGCAAATATCATTAAGATGAAATTCTATTCACATAATTTGTTGACAAATTGCTTGAAACATGTAAAAAGAAACTACAACATGATAATATGTATAAATAAAATAACATAAAACATTATCACATGAACCTCTATAAGAACATCACACAAAACAATGAAATAATTACAAATGGAGGATAAGCAATGAACCTTTAAGCAAAAAATTTCCTTCAGAACTTGATCAATACAAAAACAATTCTGAGCTGAGCAAATACACCAAACCAAGGGCAAATCGGTAGATGAGCAGAAAATCTAGCGACAAACCTTCTAAAATTCGAGCCCCGACCGAAACTCGACTGTAACTCGTGAGGCTGTTGGTTTTTGACGTGAGAGAGGTGGCTATCAATGTAGCTTCATAAGGTGTTTTTAGGCTTGAGTTTGAGGCATTTTTGGGCTTAAACAGGGTGATGAATTGCTTGAATTTTTGAAAGAAATAATGAAACGAGTAGAAATTCATTTAGCGCAGAAGAAGAAATTTTTTTTCTCTCAATTCTCTTCTCTATTTTTTCCTTCCTTCTCCTCTTTTCTCCTCACATTTCCCTTCTATTTATAGAAATATAATTCGAAATTGTTTCAGATTTGTTTTTTTATTTTATTATTTTTAATTAAAAAAGAATTCACACTTCCCATTTTTTTTCTTTTTAAAAAAAAAATAATTTCCCACTTTCCTTTACTTTTATTATTTTTTTAATTTTCCACTTATTTTACTTTACTTCTTTTTATTTTTCACTTATTTTACTTTTCTTTTTTTTATTTCCAGTTATTTTACTTTTCTTTTTCTTAATTTCTACTTTATTTTACTTTAAAAAAAAATAATTTCAGCTATCTTTACTTTTATTTTTTAATTCCAACTTCTTTTACTTTTTATTTTTTAAATTTCCACATTCTTTTACTTTTATTTTGTTTAATTTTTCACTTTCTTTTACTTTTTAAAAAAAAAATAATTTCCACCTACTTTTACTTTTAATTTTTTATTCCATACTTTTAATTTTCCTATTATTGTATTCCCATCCGAAAATTAAAAAAATATATTTATTTTTTTCTTTTTATTTTATTTTATTTTTAAATAAAGATAAAAATAAAAATACTACTACTACTACTACTAATAATAATAATTTGACCTTTTAAATTGTTCCATAGGTTATGAGTTGTGTATTTACTTTTGGGACTATGAGGCAGTACCTCAGGAGCGCCTCTGTTGCATATTTACTTTTAGGACTATGAGGTGGTACCTCGGTAGCTCCCCTGTTGAGTATTTACTTTTGGAACTACGAGGCGGTACCTCGGGAGCGCCTCTGTTTCATATTTACTTTTGGGACTACGAGGCGGTACCTCGGGAGCTCCCCTGTTGTGTATTTAAGTTTGGGACTACGAGGTGGTACCTCGGGAGCGCCCCTGTTGTTTACCTATATTTCCTATATTGTTACCTTATGTAATTTCTCATTGTTTCAATTCTCAGTCATTTTATTATATTGCTATATCTTCTGCCTTGTTTCCCTTTAATTCCAGTAGGGCCCTGACCTGACCTGACCTCGTCACTACACTACCGAGGTTAGGCTTGACACTTACTGGGTACCGTTGTGGTGTACTCATAATACACTTCTGTACATCGTTTTGTGCAGATCCAACTACTGCTTACCAAACCAGGTACCAGTGAGCTAGCCCGTACGTGGAGACTTCAAGGTACATCTGCCAGCGTCCGCAGACCTCGGAGACCCCATCTATCTTTATGATGTTGCTTTCTTTATTCTCATTAGACTCTGATGTGTAGAGACACTTAGAATTTTCTCTTTAGAGCTTGTGACTTATTTCTACCGAGTTTTCGGAGTTGTAACTATTTTTGAATCCATGTTCTTCGTTTGCAAGTTCACTATCCAATTTCAATGATATTAACAAGACAAATAAACAATAGTAATTTACTGAATTTTATATATTTCCCAAGGACTGGTAGTACAAATCATGAGCTTCTAAGAATAGAGTTTACAAAGCTGAAATGAAATAAATACATAGTCTGTTTGAAAAGTACATAAACAAAGTTTTATAGATCTAAAGCTTCCACGAACAAGGGGCAGCTACAACTGGGACGCAGGTACATCTTCAATCCAGCTCCCATCGAACATAGCAACAACAACAACCGACATCTATACGCAAGGTGCAAAAGTGTAGAATGAGTACAACCGGCCCCACGATTGTCCCTATCCTAAGTGAATACCTCATGAAACTCTCTATTGGAACTCCAACAATAGATACTCATGAGTTTTCCTTCCAAAACTTTTCAACATGTAAATGCATCATTATCAAATGGCACGAGGAAAAGTACATCTCTATGCCTACATGTCAGTGTGTATGAGAAGTCATGAATGACGTGATACCGTACAACATTGGAAAAATGTATCTCTGTATGTCAAGTGTGCATGTCAATGCAGTGCAACATGAACAGCCATATGCATACTCTCAGAGTATCAATTCACTCAGGCCTCCGAATTACTCGGCACTCGCACTCGCACTTGCACTCAATAGTTACCTGTGTTCACTGGGGGTGTGTGCAGACTCTGGAGGGGCTCCTTCAGCCCAAGCGCTATAATTCGCATGGACAACTCACGTGCTGCATGGACACCTCACGCACTAGAATATCAATATCTGGATCCGTATGGACAACTCACGTGTTACAGTATCAATATTTGGATCCGCACGGACAACTCACGTGCTGCACGGACAACTCACATGTTGCACGGACAACTCACATGCTATAGTATCAATAACCTCAC
Organism: Nicotiana otophora; assembly: GCA_000715115.1. Taxonomy (NCBI): domain Eukaryota; kingdom Viridiplantae; phylum Streptophyta; class Magnoliopsida; order Solanales; family Solanaceae; genus Nicotiana; species Nicotiana otophora. The sequence continues at coordinate 18,587 of AWOL01S0017353.1, forward strand.
AATCAGAACCTCGACCTCACTCAGTCATCAATCTCTCCAGTCTCTTGGGCCCACAATGCCATGAAATTATCCCAAAATGATGATATGATGTGTCAATATATAGCAATAGAGACTGAGATATGCTATGAAATGAATGAACATGACTAAGTATGAAATTGCAACGTAAGCAAATAACTCAACTGCAGTAATGACCTCAGTGGGTCCCAACAGAATAAACATGTAGCATAGACATGGTTTCTAAATGGATCACAACGCAATAGCTCTAATACGTAGAGATTTCATGATTACAAATAAGTTCGAGTACCTACACAGCACCACATAAATAACGGAGGTACAATTCACAGGGTGCATGCCCACACGCCGGTCACCTAGCATGTGTGTCACCTAAATAGCAAACACATAACACAAAATTCAGGGTTTCATACCCTCAACATTAAGTTTAGAAGTGTTACTTACCTCGAACAAGCCAATTGCAATATCGAGCAAGCCCGGCGAGAGTCCAGAATGCCATCCCGCGCGTACCGACCTTTGAATGGCTCGAAACAAGCCAAAAGCAACTCAAATACATCAAATAAAGCCCAAGGAAATAATTTCAAATGATAAAGGTCGAATTTTAATAAAAAATCCGAAATTGACCCAAAAGCCCAACTCGGACCCACGCATCGAAACCCGATAAAACTCATAACATTCGACAACCCATTCAAATGCGAGTCCAACCATACTAGTTTTACTGAAATTCGACTCTGAGTCGACATTCTATACTAAGAAACTCACTCTATGAAACTTTACGCCAAAATCCCCAATTATCTCTTTAAAGCCCATAATCCAAATGCCAAAAATAAAGATGAAATCACGAAATATAATCAAAACCGAGTGTAGAACACTTACCCGACTCCTTGTGGTGAAATTTGCCTCCAAAATTGCTTCAACCCGAGTCCCACATCTCAAAATATGAATAAAAGAACCAAAACCTCGATATATAGCTTCTGCCCAGCATTTTCGCATATGCGGTCACATTGTCGTTTCTACGAACAATTCTCGCTTCTGCAAAGCCTCTGAAGACTAGACTTCCCCACCTGCAGAACTTTCCCCGCTTTAGCACACATGCAGGTGCGAGAAATAACTCCCGCTTCTGCGCCACGCGCCGCTTCTGTGGCTAGTCTTATGCTTCTGCAGACACGCAGATGCGCCCTTACTTCCGCTTCTGCGGTCTTCCTCACCAACTCGCACCTCAATTTTGCGACTCCTCTGTCACTTCTACGACTATCGCACCTGCGCAACCTAGCCCTATGTGCTATCACACAAGATCTGCCACCAACAACTTTAGCCAAAAATGATCCAAACAAATTTGAACCTCGTCCGAAACTCACCCGAGCCCCTCAGGACCATGTCCGAACATGCCAACAAGCCCCATAACATAATACAGACCTACTCGAGGCCTCAAATAACACATAACATCATCGAAACAACGAATCACACCTCAAATTGAACTTAATGAACTTTGAACTTTTTAACTTACAAAACTCGCGCCGAAAAATATCAAATCAACCCGAAATGAACTCAAATTTTGCACACAAGTCTCAAATGACATAACGAAGCTATTCCAATTCCCAGAACCACAATCCGAATCCGATATTCTCAAAGTCAAAATTATGAACTTTCCAACCCTTCAAATTTCTAACTTTCGCCAATTAGTGCCAAATCCTTCTATGGAGATCCAAATGTAAATTCGGGCATACGCCCGAGTCCATAATCACCATCCGGACCTAATGGAACCATCAAAACTCTGTTCCGGGGTCAAATTGACTAAAGTCAAACTTGGTCAACTCTTTCAACTTAAAAATTAAACCATGAAATTCATTCTTCCAAATCGATTCCGAATAACCTAAAAACAAAAACTTACGATTCACATAAGTCATAATACATCATACGGAGCTACTCATACCCTCAAACTACGGAGCGAAGTGTAAATGCTCGAAACGACCATTCGGGTCGTTACATTCTCCCCCACTTAAGCATACGTTAGTCCTCGGACATGCCAAGAGTTGTTCTCAAGCCATCAAACCATCGTGTAACCTTATCGTGCCCATACCCGGGGGTGATCTCATGTTACCCTATTCCATATGGGCCCTATAACACAATATACTAAAGATCATTACTTCAACCTTATCCCTTAAACCATAAAATCCACTTTCCAACATCAGGAATTTCTTATAAGATCTGAATCTCGCACCTACACTCTGTATAAGTGTGAATAAGCTATATCGAGCCATAACCATAAGCCAAGATGTAATCACATGATGTACCACGTAACTCAGATGCTCACAACAATAACTTTTGACCACAACAACTGCTCAAAACACACCCAATAACGGAAATGAACCTCATACCAAACAAAACCTCATTCTAAAACCTTCGTACACTGCCAATGATGAAAGAATGGTGAAGAAACTAAAAATCACTTATCATATCAACAAGTCATGGAGCTTCCTCTCCTTCGACAGGAAATATAGCAAATTCTAAGCCGATCAACGACATTATCCTTCCAAATATACCACAAACAAATCTGATAGCACCCATACTAGGTTCGATGACCGCATCTCACCACACAACCACTCTGACATGCCACATCAATACAACCTAAAACCACAACCCACTTAATCCGTGGACAAATAAGCAACAACCCAAGGGTACTCAATCATGGAAAATGACTCAAACGAGAGAGCCACCCCGCAAGTTCAGCAAGTACCACCACAACCGCAATGTTACAAACCCATATTACATGGTACAACCAAGACACACGAATCTAACACAAAGGATCATATCCTGACATAACCTAGTTGCAATGCATAACCCCATCCAGACATAGGTCCATATGGAATACCTCAATCCACCATGCTCAAAATCAACAACTACACGCAATACGACATCAAATACCAAAGGTACATGACCATACCCATGGATAAGCAAATGACACAATACCACACAAACCCGAAAGAATATAACCAATGCGCAATCAGTCATGCCACACCCAAATACTCATCTCGCTCAAATTCCGCTATAAGGCCCAAACAGAACTAAACCATGTGTGCTTATGACCAACAAATCACAACCCCTCGTAGCGTAGAGGAGTAACACATAGATCATATCAGGGCACGAATAAGCTCCACTCTAACTGAATGGCACATCCCCTAACAATAGTAGTATGAAGTCGACCAATCCAACCCAGTATAGAATGCACATCCTCGTTAGGCCTACCAATGGGCCTCAAATCAAATCTGGTCAACCACAAATAGATAAATAATTCTCTGAAAGTCCACAAGAACCTAACCACAACATAGACTATCATCTGGATAGCTTTGACCACGTTTTCACAGTCCACAACCATGAATCAATCCGCTTCTAAGAACTCCTGATCTACAAATTCGTCGTACCCACGAATCACCATATCTTATTACCTTGCTAATCCAACCTACTACCCACGAAACACCTGTAGAGACTCACCATATCATAAGTACCCCAAGGAACCAACCGTATCTATTACCTTGCTGATCCAACCTACTACCAAGTTGTACTATTTTTATGAGTACCTTCTGAATCGCTATCAAGCTGACACTCCTCCTTATTAGAATACCACGATCCTCACCTAAAGCTCACTACAAGAGATCCTAGGATAAAACCTCACGCTAAGGCCCATAAGCCATTTTATTCACTCTCAAGCACCCCAAAAGTACCACAACCAAGACACCCACTCTGTAAAGATCTTCTGTGAATCCAAAGTCATTTCTTTCACCTTCCGGATACTAGAATGTTGAATCCATAATGATATAGAAATACCGCAAGTTCCGACATCATCCAATGTAAATCTTAGTTTCTAGCCATATACCAATCCGCAAATCCTCAATTGCTACATATAAATCTTGAATCCCTTCGACACTTTTCGAGAGTCATCCACTCCGCTCAAATCTCAATTGCACCGATCAACGATCTGAACGACCTATGCCCCATTAGTACAACAATACCCAAAGAAGTAATCCACACCTTCAAGTAACCGAGCAATTTCCTACTCTCCGTGCACTACATCTTTCACGAATAATAACTCAATCATTTCATGATTTTCATATCCCATAAGGTGTAACATAACCCGTATCCAGAAATTCCTTTACTCGAGTCATCCTCTATCTCAACTTCTGCAAGTCATAACTGATCCTCGAATATGCTTCAGACCAAAACCAATACAACACGTAACCATGAAATCAAACTGTTGATAGCAGACTCCCCCACTTAGCTCAATGCCATAGAATAGAACATATGATAATTCGCAACACTCATACTTTATTACTACCATAATACCGCAGTGAGATTCAACTAAATCCTTCATAATTTCATATAAAATAAATCGTATAGTACCTCACATCATCTACTAAGCTCGCATACATCTTTGTGACAGTCAGGTTAACTTTCGCAACCAATCCAAACTTAAATCACAATGCCTATACTTAATGGTAGAAAAGAAAGTCTCCACACAAAATCATAAAGATCACACCTCCATAGACCACCCCACAAGAGATAACCCACCTACTTAGCCTCAAACTGATATCTTGCTATACCCTTTCACAGCCACAATTACTACGCCATCATTGAATCTTCCTGAGTCTGAACTCGCAACAAGACGTGAAAATCTACTTCACTCCACAATTAATCAACACGAAAAATCATTCAACAAACTCATAAGTTGAGGTTATGCATCATATCAAGAAAATAATCTAGCACCCCATAGTACTTTTTACATCCTAAGCAAACTCTTCTCGTCACAATCAAACCATCGGAACACATCCCATAGTCACATCATAATCATTGTATAGCCATCCAGCCACTCATCGAGCCATAATTTCCACTAATAGGGACATTACTGTACATATAAGTCCAAAAGAACATATTCATACAACCGAAATCCACGTGCTCAAGCTACGGTCAAAACCTGGTCTCCAGTCCTCCAGCCTGGCCCCTCATCAGCACACAGAAATCATATCTCACACCTCATCCATGGAATCACAAGCCCGCGATGGACAACTAATACCGAGCGCTCACATGCGCACACGAATGCATGGAAGAAATTCAAAGCGTTATGTTTCAAGATGAATTAATTCCTCACAATAAGGAAAGAAAGATAGGAAATTTATCCAAAATGCCCTGCAGCCTCTCGCAGATAGGTATGGACGTCATCATACCGATCCGCAAGACTCTACTAGACACTTGCTCATAACTTGTAGAACCTATGAACCTAGAGCTCTGATACCACCTATCACGACCCAAAATCTACCTAGTCGTGATGGCACCTAACTCAACCCGTCAGGTTCTGATGACCCAAAAGATCATCGTATGTTTTAGAACACGATTCTGCGCTCTTAAGACTTTAAAATCTCATTTTTACCCTCCTCTATTTGTGTGCACAGTCCAGGTGCATTTCTGAAAAACTTTTATGTTGAAAATTGATGAAAATAAGAATCTTTGCCTTAAAAAATGATTTTAGTTGACTTCGGTCAACATTTTTGGTAAACAGGCTAGGATCCGTATTTCGATGGTCTCGGTGGGCCCGTATCAAATTATGGGACCTGGGTGTATATCCAGAATTGAATTCCAAGGTCCCTAGCTTGAGTTATGAATTTTTGATGAAAATTAAAAGTTTGGAAATTATTTGTTTTTAAGAATACATTGATGTTTGGCATTGTGAGTACCGGCTCCATATTTTGGTTTAGGATCCCGGTACAGGTTCATTATTATATTTAAGACTTTTCTGTGAAATTTGGTGAGACGGAGCTGATTTGACGTGATTTGGACGTCCAGTTGAGAAGATAGGAATTTTAAAGTGTTCTTGAGAATTTCATTTGATTTGGTGCTAAATTCGTAGTTCTAGGTATTATTTTGGCGATTTGATCACGCGAGCAAGTTTGTATGATGTTTTTAGACTTGTATGCATGTTTAGTTTAGAGCCCCGAGGGCTCGGGTGAGTTTCGGGTAGGCCACGGGATGTTTTGGACTTTGAAAATCTGGTATTTTGCTGCAGCAGGTGTTTTGGCATGTCCTTCTGTTCGCGAAGGTACTCTCACGAACGCGAAGAGTAAACTGGGCAGCTGGAGTTTTCTTCTTTGCGAATGCGAAGGCTAACTCGTGAACGCGAAGCGATGGGGGCATTACCCTTCACGAACGCGACCAGCTCCTCGCGAATGCATAGTGTTAGGCACACTTGGGGAAGAGTCGATCGTTCCTTCATCGCGAACGTGAGCAATGGCTCGCGAACGCGAAGGCCAGGGGTAGCCTACACGAAAGCGAACACTGTCTCACGAACGCAAAGGCTTGGCAGCCTATACTCTTTGCAAACACGACAGTGCTCTCACGAACGCGATGAACACTATCGCCCAACACTTTACAGAATCCAAACACAGGATTTAGTCAAAAATTCATTTTTCTCAAAATAACTAATGGTGAGAGGAAATCTTTCATGAGCCATTTCTTCCCCAAAGTATGGGTAAGTGATTCTAAACCATTTTCTTTCAATTACCCATTACATTTCATGAATTATCAACCTAAAATCTAGAGTTTTCATGGTAGAATTAGGGGTTTGGGTAGAAACTAGGGATTTCGGAAATTTGGGGATTTAGACCTCAATTTGAGGTCGGATTCCAAAACCAATTATATATCCGGGCTCGGGGGTGAATGGGTAAATAGATTTTGGTCCGAACCTCGGGTTTTGACCAAGCCGGCCCGGGGTCCATTTTTGACTTTTTGGAGGAAAATTTGAGAAATTTAATTTATGCAATATAATTGATTCCTTTAGCAATTATTGATATTATTGTGTCATTTTTGAATTAGATACGAGTGGTTTGGAGGTGAATTCTAGAGGAAAAGCTGTGATTGAGAATTAAGTGGCCTTCGGAGCAAGGTAAGTGTTGTGTCGAACCCTGACTTGAGGGAATTGGGAACCTTAGATTATTTGCTAAATTAAATCCATGTGAGCGGCGTATATGTGAGGTGACGAGTACTTATACACCTCCAATTCACCTGTATTCCATGTTTCTTCCATTTTCTTATATTGTCTCCTTTCTATGCCTAATTGCTACATGTTATACTAATGTTGTTAAATTGATCGTCTCAATAATGGTTACAGATTATCTGTTGGTAATCGAGTATTCATTTAAAAGTTGAGATTTATATTGTGGAACCAAATGTTGAAGTAAGGTTTGTACTAGTTATTCTATCTCCCTGTTGTTATTTATGCATTGCATTATGGTAAGGAAGAGTGTTAATGCACGAAGGGCGATGGCGTGCCATATTGTGAGTGTTAATGCACGCAGGGTGATGTCGTGCCATATTGTGAGTGTAAAAGCACGAAGGGTGATATCGTGCCATGATATGAGAATTAATGCACGAAGGGTGATGTCGCGCCATATTGTGAGTGTAAAAGCATGAAGGGTGATCTCATGCCATGATATGAGAGTTAATGCACGAAGGGTGATGTCGTGCCGTTTCTATTAATTTTATGGTGAGATTGAGAGTAAAAGCATGAAGGGTGATGCCGTGCATTTTTCCTTTACTGTATTCACTATTCTTGTTGATTCATGGTATATTGACTGCTCCGGTGATCATTCTATTGTAGTTCTTTATCTTGCATTCCCATCAGTATGTTCCCCTCCCAACATTTCCTGTTTAGTTCTTCATTTTTGTTATTTGTATATACTCTGTTAAATTGTACATGTTGATTTATAGGTGCCTTGCCTTAGCCTCGTCACTACTTCGTCGAGGTTAGGGTAGACACTTACTAGTACATGGGGTCAGTTGTACTAATACTGCACTCTGCATTTTCTGTGCAGACTTTGATACTGGCTCAAGTTGATCGAGAGTTTTCTATTGGTCCGCTGTCCGAAGACTCAAGGTAGACCTGTCGGCGTTCACAGACCTTGAAGTCCCCGTCTATCTTTTCTGTTCTTTTGTTTCTTTCATTCAGATAATGGTATTTCTTTCAGACTATTACTTGTAGCAAATTCTAGAATGCTCGTGAATTGTGACTCCAGATCCGGGTGGTAGTAATTAATACAGTTTTATGATATTTCGCACTTATTATATTTCATCTTAGTTAATTATTGTTAATTACTGAATGGGAATAAGGAATTGGTTTAATGATTCTCTAATGTTGGCTTGCCTAGCAAGTGAAATATTAGGCGCCATCACGATCTCGTCGGTGGGAGATTTCGGGTCGTGACATAGGTAATCCAATTAACAACTAGCCAATTCAAATGAGATTTATTATGAGAAGAAATGAAATTACAACCGCTTTTATACAAGAACTTCTCAAGGACTGGCAGTACAAATCGTGAGCTTCTAAGATTAGAATTTACAAAACTGGTGTGAAATAAATACATCATCTATTTGAAATGTACATAAATAGATCTTTATAAATCTACAGCTACTATGAATAAGAGGCAGCTACAAACGGAACACAGGTACGTCTTCAAATCCCGCTCCGATCGATCACAACAACATCAACATCCAATATCTACACGCAAGGTGCAGAAGTGTAGTATGAGTACAACCGACCTCATGTGCTCAATAAGTAGCAAACATAACCATAGGTTGAAAGTAGTGACGATCTGGAACACAAGTCAAGGTCCAACACCAATAGCCAACAACAACTCATAACAATATAATAAAAAGTGGTACAGTAAATAACTTAGAAATATAATGTGCAGCTCGTTCACATTCCAGAAAATAGGTATGCTTTTCAAGTATATCAGTGATAAACCCAAATCTTTTACCGAAAATACAAAAATATGAATAAGTTTGTAAAGTCATGATTTTTCCTTCCAAAACTTTTCAACAGGTAAATGTTTCATTATCAAATGGCACGAGGAAAATTACATCTCTATGTCTACATGTCAATGTGTATGAGAAGTCATGAATGATGTGATACCGTACAACATGAGAAAAATGCATCTCTATGACTGTATGTCAAGTGTGCATGTCAATGCAGTGCAACATAGTGAACAACCATATGCATATTCTCAGAGTATCAATCCACTCAGTCCTCCCAATCACTCGGCACTCGCACCCGCACATAATAGGTATCTGCGCTTACTCGGGTGTATGATGACTCCGGAAGGGGCTCTTTAAGCCCAAGCGCTATAATCCGCATGGACAACTCACATGCTATAATATCAATATCTGTATCCGCACAGATAACTCACGTGCTATAGTATCAATATCTGGATCCACACAGATAACTCACGTGCTGCATGGACAACTCATGTGCTATAGTATCAATAACCTCACAATCAGGACCTCGTCCTAACTCAGTCATATATATATCTCTACTCTCTCAGGCCCACATTGCCATGAAACTAGCCCAAAATGATGATATGATGTGTCAATATATAGTAACAGAGACTAAGATATGATATGAAATGAATGAACATGGCTGAGTGTGAAATTGCAATGTAAGCAAATAACTTAGCAGTAGTATTGACCTCAGTGGGTCCCAATAGAATAAACATGTAGCCTAGACATGGTTTCTAAATGGATCACAGCTTAATAACTCTAGTACGTAGAGAATTCATGATTAAAGATAAGTTCAAGTAACTACACAGCACCACTGAAATAACAGAGTTACAATTCATAGGGTGTACGCCCACACGCCCGTCACCTAGCATGTGCGTTACCTCAACAGAAAACACATAACATGAAATTCGAGGTTTCATACTCTCAGCACTAAGTTTAGAAGTGCTACTTACCTCGAATAAGCCAATTCCAATACCAAGCAAGACCAGCGATGCTCCATAATTCCATCTTGCATGTACCGACCTCCAAATTGCTCGAAACTAGCCAACAGCAACTCAAATACATCAAATAAAACCGAAGGAAACAATTCCAAATTATAAAGGTCGAATCTTAATCATAAACCCGAAATCAATCCAAAATCCCAACCAGGTCCCACACCTTGAAACCCAATAAAACTCATAAATTCCGATAACCCATTCAATTATGAATCCAACCATACTAGTTTCACTGAAATTCAACTCCGAGTCGACATTCAAAACTCAAAAACTCTCTATGAAACTTTAGGCTAAAATCCCCAATTTTCTCTTTAAAGCCAATAATCCAATTACCAAACATGAAGATGATATCACGAAATATAATCAAAATCGAGTGTAGAACACTTACCCCAATCCTTGTGATGAAACTTGCCTCCAAAATCACCTTAATCCGAGTCCCACATCTCAAAATATGAACAAAAGAACCAAAACCTCGATATATAGCTTCTGCCCAGTATTTCCGCATATGCGGTCATATTGTCACATCTGCGACCTCTGCTTCTGCGGAAAATTATCGCTTCTATGAAGCCATCTGAAGATCAAGCCTCTGCACCTACAGCGCTTTCCCCGCTTCTGCGCACACGCAGGCACGGCAAACAACTCCCGCTTCTGCGCCACACACCGCTTCTACGGCTAGTCTTACGCTTCTGCAGACGCGCAGATGCACCCTTACTTCCGCTTCTGCGGTCTTCTTCACCAGATCGCACCTCACTTCTGCGACTCCTCTGTCGCTTCTGCAACTATCGCAGCTGCGCAACCCAACCGCAGATACGATCACACTAGATCTGCGACCAGCAACTTTAGCGAAAAATGATCCAAACAAATCCGAACCTCGTTCGAAACTCACCCGAGTCCCTCGAGTTACATAACATAATACGAACTTACTCGAGGTCTCAAATCATGCATAACAAAATCGAAATGATGAATCGCACCTCAAATCGAACTTAATGAACTTTGAACTTTTCAACTTCCAAAACTCGCGCCGAAACATATCAAATCAACCTGTAATGAACTTAAATTTTGAACACAAGTGCCAAATGACATAACGAAGCTATTCCAATTCCCAAAACCACAATCTGAATTCGATATCCTCAAAGTCAACTCTCGCTCAAACATATGAACTTTTCAAGCCTTCAAATTTCCAACTTTCACCAATTAGTGCCAAATCCTTCTACGGACATTCAAATGTAAAACCGGGCATACGCCCAAGTCTAAAATCACCATCCGGACCTAAAGGAACCATCAAAACTCCGTTCCGGAGTGAAATTCACAAAAGTCAAACTTGTTCAACTCTTCCAACTTAAAGCTTAAACCATGAAATTCATTCTTCCAAATTGATTCTGAATAACCTGAAAACCAAAATTGACAATTCACATAAGTCATAATACATCATACGGAGCTACTCATGCCCTCAAACTACCGAGCGAAGTGTAAATGCTTGAAACGACCGGTCGGGTCGTTAGTGTGAGAAAGAATCCATATAAATTGTACAATCAAAATATTAGTCGCAAAATGTCTGTACTTGAGCTTTTAGATAATAGCTATGTACTTGATGATAAGGTTTGATAATTTACAAGGTATTTCATTTCTTTCTTCTTAATTTATTTATGACTGATGGAGTTTTTTTCCTTTTGTTTTTGCCTTTTTATGAAGCATATTGACATTGCCCTGTATTACTTGAGAAATAAGGAATGCTACCACCCTTGCGCCTATCCATTTCGTTGCACAACTATAAATATAGTTTTTGGTAACTATATGCTACTTGTGTATAAGGATTTCAATGAAGATGCTTCAAATGAGTTTTGGTGTCGTGATAATCAATTATTTCTCACACCATATGTGTGGGGTGACAATCGTAGATGTGGAATTTCTTGGCCAGAGGTTCATAAAATCTATTTTTCATGTCGGCTACCTTCAGAAGATAATGATGATGTGAAGCATTTTCTTTGGGGGGAGGGGGGGGGGATTGGACTTGA
>AWOL01S0017353.1:33400-56838 GCA_000715115.1 Nicotiana otophora
TATATATATATATATATTGTTTCTGGTCAATATGAGATTTTTGAATTTTAATTGTTGAAACTGGTCAATGTGCCCAGTTGAGTAGCTACTGTCTAGGTAAATTTATGCTTATGTTGTGATCAGCATTTTTGACAACTGATTTCTGATCTTTGAGCTGAACCTTGTGAGACTTGTTGAGCTCAACTTGTAGTATTTTGGAGAAATTCTGCACAACTCAAAATTCTTCACTTTTGAGCAATAATTCTGCACTGTTTAGTTATCTTTCTGAAGAGAATTTGAGCAGCAATTTCAGGTTGTTAGGAGGGTTCCAAAGTAGTTACTGATTTCTAGTTTTCTGGGAGGATATTGAGATAGCACTTGTGGATTGAATTGAAGAGTTTAACAGTTGCACTTGCCTCGACAGCTCAGTTGTGCACAATTGCGGTTTTCTCCAATATTTCTTTCAGAAGTTCTGCCCAGTTTTAATGAAATTTGTAGCTTGATAATTGGTAATTTCATTAATCCAATTTGGGTATTTCTGTTAACTACAGTTCTGTCCATTTTTGTAGAGTTTTAAAATATAACTGTTTGATTAAATTGTCCAGAAGTTTTTCAGATTCCGTCCAGTTATTGTTGTTTTGCACAATCTTGCAAATCTGTAGAGCTATTACAAAAGATTCCTATTTGTTTGCTCTTGTGTTATCTGTTGGGAGTTGCAGTCTTAAGCCAACAGTTGAGCAGGTAAAAATCTGCAGTTTTGAATCAATGTGTGAACTAATGAGCAGGTGAAAAGCTACAGTCATTCTCTCTATGTTAATGTTGAACTTCATTGGTAGTGCAAGGCAGTTCCATTTCCAAGATAGAATAGACAAAGCAACACACATTGATTGTTGTAGAACTTCAGGACATAATATTCATAAATGTCCTGATTTGTTAAAGGATGAAAATGATATTCAGGACATATTTTTCTATAATATCCTGAACTTCTGGAAATCTAGACACTAAAATGAGATTTCCAGAAGTTGAGGATATTTTAGAAATTTATGTCCTTAATATTAGATTCATACTTTAAACTTTCAGGGCGTTTCAAAAAATTATGTCCTAGAGTTTACTTGTACCAATCTCATTTTCAAATTAAGATGTAGCGAAAAGGACTTTCTTATTTACTTATGGAAATAGTATAATCCCATAAACAATAATTGGTCCGGCAAAGGAAATTTGAACTCCCAAAAAAAGAAGAAAAAGAAACAAAAATCACGTAAGCACAAAGAAACTTTAAAAATTCACGGCATATTTTATATAACCATCTGCTAAAACATACGTGCTCAAATAAAAACAATCTAAATGAATCCAATTTATAGAAAAAACTTAAAAGACTAGATAAATATAAGTGGATATATCTGTAATTCTCTATGCTTCCTTGAAAATGGGTGGACTGCCGGAGAATATATACAAGATGTTCTATTACGAAAATTCTTCTGCAACGACCACATTTGAACGTTATTTTTGATGATTCGGTAGCTGGAATATGCATTTGCTTCTGCCTTCTACCTGGTGGGACCTTGAAATATGGAGTTTGATCATTTGTGACTTAACACTCTCTGGTACAATCCAAGAATCCGTAAGTCCTATAGGATTTATTTCTCTTTCATATGTTTTCAGCCAAGATTCCTTTAAGTACCGGTCCAAGCAGAAATTGGACTTCTTGATGTTTCTCTTCTCGATATCTGAAATTGCATGTATAGATGGTAATTTATCAAATTGAAACTGAAAACAATCACATGCTCTTTTGTTTAAGTCCACCAAGAAAGTATTTCCTTCTTCCTCGACTCTAGAACGCCATGAATCAACAGGGAAGACCTTCAAAGTTGAAAAACTATACGTTAGAACATTATGTTAAATTATCATTAAAATAATATGCTAAAGTAAGAGCATAATACTTACATTTAAAGTAAAAACTAAATCTATCTTTTTCTTCAATTCATCTTCTACCCAACATGAAACATCATAAAAAATTCCTTCCGCTTCATTTCTTCTTTCATAAAACCAACGTTGTAGCTTCACTTGGATGAAATTCATCATTCTCAATATAGGCAACATCCTTGCTTCTAATAGCACATATTTCATTGACTCAACTATGTTTGTTGTGAGCATGTCATATCTCTATCATGGACAACAAGAACGCGCCCACCTTTCCGGTGGTTCTTCCATCAAGTAGTCAAAAGTATTCTTATCAACTTTTGCTATCTTTGACATGTAGAGATCAAATTCTTTGCGCCTGTATACTCTTACAGCACTTTAAAAAAGTTTTATGACCTCACTTTTCACTTTCCTTTGCTTTAGGTTCTGCTCTAAATGATAGATACAAATCCCATGGTAGATTTCAGGATATACCTTTGCGATGCCATGTGCAATAGATTGATGCATATCTGATAAAAAATTAAATTGCCATGGCTCCCAATTGCATTTTGAAGCTCACTAAAGTATCACTCATAGGAGTTGTTATTTTTAGATTCTGCAATCCCAAAGGCTAGTGGGAATATTTGGTTATTTTCATCCTTTGAAACTGAAATCATTAAAACACCACGATAGTTTGACTGCAAAAAAATTGCATCAACAACAATCACCAGTCTACAATGATTCCAACCAGCTATTGATGATCCATAGGCATAAAACATATAAAGAAATATGAAAACATAAACCAAAATTCAGTAAAACTATAAAAAGAATTAGGACTGCGGACATCAAAGTTAAGGACACCATATCCTTAATATTTACACTGCACACATCAAAGTTACGAACACCATGTCCTTAACATTTACATTGCACACATGATGTTAAGGACATCATGTCCTTAACTTTTACACTGCACACATGAAGTTAAGGAAGAGATGTCCTAAAGTTTAAAACAGACTAGTAAACTCTTTTTGACTGCTTACCTGTTGTTATCGTCTGTCTTTATATTAGTGTATGTTCCCGGGTTTTTACTTTCATCATGTACAAGTAAGAAGACAACAATTCATAATTCCCTTCAAGATTTCCTCTTATTAAAGCTGAAGCACATTGAATAGCATGTCACGCCTTGTGATACCCAATGTCTAGTCTATGCAATTTGTGCATTTCAGCCAAGACAACGGTTGGTGTAACTTCAAACCTTGGGTCTCAAAGATTGTCAATAATGTAACCACTATCAACTTTGAAGTTGCATGCCTTTGATCAGCTTTCATAGTGTTAACTGAGCAGTCATGATTTTTCTCAATCTTTACTATCTTGAATAATGTTGAATCTTTAATTCTGAAAGCGCGCACACACACCACCCATACTTTTCATCATTGCATTTCAAAGAATATCTTATTGACCTTGATCTAAAAACCTTGAATTCAAAATGTCCTTTAATTGCTATATTCGAAAAATAGTTAATTATACTCTTCTTTTTGTCAAATATTGATCCCACTTTTGTTTCATCCAATGAAGCATTTTCTCTCAATATTATAGTTGGGGATTCTTTTTGTTTCGACTTTGACCTTCGTCTAGTTAGTTGAGTAGAGGATATTTTAGCAACGTCTTCAATTACTGGTGCACTCTCTAAGATTTGAATACCCAAAGCTTGTTGGTTGTCAATTTCTATAATGCTTTGTCCTTCCACTTGAATAGAATTAAATTTTTGAAGTACCTTCAATTATTGGTTCAGGTTCAACCACATCTATTTTCATTATCTAATGGCATTTGTCTTGATTGTCTTGTTGAGTTTCTATGTTGACATGTTCAAAGGTGCTTGTAGAGACAAAAACTCCTTCCGAAACATCAACAATGAAATGACAACCCTTGAAGAGTGAATGACTTTTTAGTAATTCTATACATGTGTGAAGATCTAAATCTTCGGATACAAGCATCCCCTTTCTTGTTCTCAGGTTGATATCAAACCATATCGCTACTTCAAATTTGTCTCTATCCAATTCATTAACTTCAAAGACCTGGTTGACGAAATATTCAAATCGAATACCTCAGGTACTAGAACAAGCTTTGTTTGATGATCCAGATACTTATAATCTACAGTCCATCTTCCATTGAAAGCAACTATAATATATATTGTATTCATCCTGCAAGTCAAGAAAAGGGAAAATTCAGGACACTATGTCCTTAATATTTACACTGTAGTCATGAAGTTAAGGATACGATGTCCTAAACTTTATCAATAAAAGTTGCAAATACAAGACACTTTGTCCTTAGTATTTACACATCAATTATGAAGTTAAGGATATGATGTCCTAAATTTTATCAATACAAGTTGAAAATACATGACACTTTATCCTTAATATTTTACATAGAAGTCATGAAGTTAAGGACATGATGTCCTAAACTTTATCAATACAAATTGCAAATACATGACACTTTGTCCATAATATTTACACAGCAATCATAAAGTTAAGAACGTGATATCCCAAGTATTATCAATACAAGTTGCAAATACAGGACACTTTGTCCTTAATATTTATACAGCAGTCATGAAGTTAAGGACACGATATCCTAAACTTTATCAATACAAATTGAAAATACAAGACACTTTATCCTTAATATTTACACATCAATTATAAAGTTAAGTACACGATGTCCTAAATTTTATCAATATAAGTTACAAATATAGGATATTGTCCTTAATATTTACACAGCAGACATAAAGTAAGGACACGATGTCCTAAACTTTAACAATACAAGTTGTAAATACAGGAAACTTTATCAATACGATGCAATCCAGAAAAGGAAAACAAAAATATCAAATCCCTTGCATCTTATTCTCCAGAAAACCTTCTGTAATTTGGACGATCAAAGATTTATGCAGCAGGTAAAGTTTGAGCTAAAGTTTCTATCCTAAACTCCCTGCACGTAAATAAGCTGAGCAAAGAAGCGTAGGTTTCAGCAAAATTATTATAGCAGAGGGGTATTTTCATCTGAGCGGGTAAAAGTTTAATAAAGCAGTAGCTAAAGACTAAAGACATTTTAAAAAGTGGTTTAAAAGTAAATACATCTCTCATTAGTGGCTAACTGTGCACTTCCCCCAAACCCAATAGTCAAATAGCATTAAACCATTATTGAACTATTTACCCAATAACCTGATATCGATAACCCAATAGTATTTTATAGGTTCGGGCTATCGATTATACCCGATATATGCCCATCCCTATACCTTTCTGCAATCATAAATAATAATAGCACTAACATTTCCATAAATGGTCCAATAGATAAGATTTCCGACCTCGATACTTCTTTTGAAAATGCTAAGATCGAGGCACCTAAAGTGGAAAGTCAGAAAAAGTGTCAATTCGGTAATGATTACTCCCTTTGTTCCAGTTTATGTGAACATATTTCCTTTTTGGTCCGTTCCAAAAAGACAGACCTCTTTCTAAATTTTGTAACAATTTATCTTAAACTTACTATTTTACCCTTAATGAGAAGCATTTATAACCACACAAATACTCTAGGGCCCTTTTTGACTTGTTTATGTCACGACCCAAATTATTCCTTCGTATAATGTCGTGATGGCACCTAGTCTCTACGACTAGGTAAGCCTAACATTTGCGGAATAATGAAATGAAAACATAATTTTAACACTTAATCGTTCAAAAATACACAGCAAATCCCAAAACCAGGAACATCATGAATCACAAACTACAGAAGGAAAGATCTAGTGTCTCTATACATCAAAGTCTAACAAGGAAAAATACAGAAGATAATGGACATGAGAAAGAGTAGAAGGGGACTGCGAGGTCTGCGGACGCGGCAGATATACCTTGAAGTCTCCAAAGCTGTCCCGGTTCACTGATAGTGCGGCTGATAAGGTGCACCTGGATCTGCACACTAAAAATATGTACAGAGAGTAGCATAAGTACACCACAATCGGTACCTAGTAAGTTCCAAGCCTAACCTCGGTCGAGTAGTGACGAGGTCAGGTCAGGGCCCTACGGGTAAATATATAATAAAACAATATAGAGTGTAATACCTCAAAAAAATAAAGGCTGAAATTTAACAACAATGGAATCATATAAGGTAACAGCTCAGTACACAGAAACACAATAGGGGATCTCCCGAGATACCGTCGCATAGTCCCATACGTAAATAAGCAGGGGGATTTCCCGGAATACCGTTCCGTAGTCCCAAAGTAAATGTGTAGGGGAATCTCCCGGAATACCGTTTCCCAAAGTAAATGTATAGGGGAATCTCCCGGAATACCGTTCCGTAGTCCCAAAGTAAATGTGCAGGGAATCTCCCGGAATACCATTCACTAGTCCCAAAGTAAATGTCCAAGGGGATCTCCCAGAATACCGTTCCGTAGTACCAAAGTAAATATGCAGCGCAAATGATAGAAATACAAACACATCATGAAATTCTTACAATTTAGACTAAGTACCAGTCAGGGAAGAAGCAGGAAATTCACTAAGCATGCTGCACATAATTCACATAAACAATTAAGACATGTAGACATGTTGTATTAGACTAAACATGATAACTACACATATTCGAATAACTCAATTAAAAATGAAGATAGATTAGTGTTCATTAAAATGGTATAACTTAAAATAACAGGAAAACATGTTGCTGCTCGGCAAGAAAATCGGGTTTTACCACAACAAGCCTGTGTACGTACTCGACACCTCGCGTACACGGCGCTCACATAGCATAATAGTTCCAAATCTTAACTGGATTTCCCCCACGCAAAGTTAGGCAAGCCACTTACTCGAACCAAGCTCAATCAATCGGTCAAAAGGCCTTTTTCACGAATATTTGTCTCTGAATGGCCCAAATCTAGCCAAAAGCAATTACCTATCATAAATACAACAATAATAGACTCATCTAATTAATGAAATCAACATTTTAACAAAAATTCTGAAATTAACTCAAAATTGCCTGTGGGACCCATGTCTCGGAACCTGACAAAAGTTACAGAATATGAACGCACATCCAACCATGAGTCCAACCATACAAATTTCACCAAAATCCGATATCAACTCGAACCTCAAATATTCAATTAAAGTCTATCAAGTTTCTACCTTTTTCAACCCAATCTTTACCCATTTGAACCTAACAATATTTCCATGACCTTATTGGTATGTATACATAATACTCTTACACCCAAGAATCATGCTATAAATCACCCATCTTTACTCCAAACCCGAAATTGAAGAATTGAGGAAAGACATTCTTATCTCTTTGAAGCCCTAGCAAGATCCTTGTGAAATCTTCAAACCTTGAACAAGAAATTGATGGATAAATGACTAAGTCTTCACTTTCTCTCTCTAAAATTCTCTCACCTCTCTCTAAAATATCATATGAAACCCTACAAAATGACCCCCAATAGTGTTTTATAAGAATGGGGTCGGGTTTATAAAATCAGAAAAATGAAGCTCCGGAACAGGTTCTGCGGTCGCATATGCGACCGCATAATAGTTATGCGGACCGCATATCGGTCGCATAATCGGTGTCCAAAACTGGCAAACATCTCTCTATGTATGCAGTCACTATGCGGCCCGCATACCTATTCTGCGGTCGCATAGTGACCGCAGAACAGTAATGCGGTCGCATAGTCGACCGCAGATTTCTTCCAAACTGGCCCTCTTCTGCCTCACTTCTGCGGCCATTATGCGGCCCGCAGAGTGATTATGCGGTCACATAATGGACCACAAAAACGCATTTTGCTGCCAAAAATTTTCCTTTACTTTCCGGTGCATTGTTCAACCCAAAAAGTCCGAACCGCGGCGAGCAAACTCACCGCGAGAAATTTCTACAACCTTTGTACTAATTGATCTACCTCGACACCACAAAACCTTAATTTTCTTAGCAAAATATTCCGGGACACATACGTCAACATCTGGTCAACATTTTCAACTGAATTTCGAAACCTTGGAACTAGGTGTTCCAAACCATTCAAAAACCTCTTCGTCCAAACATATAACAATACCAACTAGGTGGGAGAAAATTCAATAACAATAAATGAAATAAAGTGGGAGGCACACAGTAAGCAACAACGACTACAAGTCATATAGAAAACATAGATACACAATAACATCTCGAGATAAAGGCATGAATGTATACACAACAAAATAATATCACAATATAATGTATGTCTCTCGTCCTCGCCTGCACGGAAACACCCTTCGTGTCATGAATATATGATAATATAAAAATAATGGCACGGCATCACCCTTCATGCTTTTACTCTCATCCTCACCTGATAATATAAATGAAATGGCATGGCATCGCCCTTCGTACTTTACACTCTCAAATGGTACGTCATCACCCTTTGTGCTTTATACTCTCCCTTATGTGATAATATAATTCAAATGGCACGGCATCACCCTTTGTGCTTTATACTCTCAAATGGCACGGCATCACCCTTCGTGCTTTACACTCTTCCTTACCAAGCACGTGTATATCATTAACAAGCAAGGTAGGAAGCATAAATAACATCAAGGAGAGTGTTTAAACCACAACACAATACAACAATTCATATCACAATTTGCCACTGACCACAACCAAATTCCAAATATGTAGCAGAATCAATAAATTTCTCAACACATAGCCCACGACTCCACTCAACGTATATAAAACCTCAAAACAATCAACAGAGGTGACAAATACTCAGTATAGGGCAACGACTTCATTAATCTAAATTCTTGATAATTATATTAACTCCTTAATTTAAACTTATTTAATAAATATTTGCAGAAAAGGATTCCATCATGAATTTAATTCCAAGAAACAAATATCAAATCAACAAACACACGAAATTCACATAAAATCAAAGTGGCCATCACATCAAATTATCATATAAAAACAAATTCAACAAAACAAAGATTTATGCATGACAAATAAAGGATTTACTATGTTCCAACAATTCTTTAATTTAATACATAAGGGCGTCTACGAATTTCAACCAATATAATTTGCACATATAAACCAAGTACGCACTCGTCACCTCGCGTACATCGTTTCAATTATATAATTTCCACATAAGACTCTATGCCTAAGGGGTAATCCCTCACTCAAGATTAGGCAAGATACTTATCTCAAAGAAGACAGACTGATACTCAAGAAAGCACTTCTCGGTGAAATGGCCTCCGGACTGCTCAAATCTAATCAAAATAACTTCAAAGCACAAATAAAACTCATAAGAAACTATTTTGGATCATAAAGCTCAATCTTTATCAAAATCTAAAAATCGACCCAAAAGTCGACCCCCGGGCCCGTACCTCGAAACCCGACAAATTTCACAAAACCTGAACACCCATTCCGATACAATTTTAACCATATAGAGTGTAATAACTCAATAAAATAAAGGCTAAAATTTAACAACAATGGAATCATATAAGGTAACAGCTCAGTACAGAGAAACACAACAGGGGATCTCCCGAGATACCGTCTCATAGTCCCATACGTAAATGAACAGGGGGATCTCTCGGAATACCGTTCCGTAGTCCCAAAGTAAATGTGCAGGGGGATCTCCAGGAATACCATTCCGTAGTCCCAAAGTAAATGTGCAGGGGAATCTCCCGGAATACCGTTCCGTAGTCCCAAAGTAAATGTGCAGGGGAATCTCCCAGAATACCGTTCCGTAATCCAAAAGTAAATGTGCAGGGAATCTCCCGGAATACTGTTTTGTAGTGCCAAAGTAAATGTGTAGGGGAATCTCCTGGAATACCATTCTGTAATCCTAAAGTAAATGTGCAGGGGGATCTCCCGGAATACCGTTCTGTAGTCCCAAAGTAAATATGCAGCGCAAATGATACAAATACAACTACATCACGAAATTCTTACAATTTAGACTAAGTACCAGTTAGGGAAGAAGCAGGAAATTCACGAAGCATGCTGCACATAATTCACATAAACAATAAAGATACGTAGACATGTTGTATTAGACTAAACATGACAGCTACACATATTGGAATAACTCAATTAAGAATGAAGATAGATTAGTGTTCATTAAAATGGTATAACCCAAAATAGCAGGAAAACATGTTGTTGCTCGGCAAGAAAATCGGGTTTTACCACAACAAGCCCGTGTACTGTCACAACCCGAAATTTCCCACCGACGGGACCGTGATGGCGCCTAACATTTCACTTGCTAGGCAAGCCAACGTTAGAGAATCATTTACCAATTTCTTCATTCCATTCAGTAATTAACATTAATTAACTACAATGAAATATAACAAGTGTGGAATATCATAAATTTGTATTAACTACTACCACCCGGATCTGGAGTCGCAATTCACGAATATTCTAGAATTTATAACAAGTAATGGTCTAAAAGAAATACAACTGTCTGAATGAAAGAAAGCAGTAAAACATAAAGGATAGACGGGGACTTCAAGGTCTGTGAACGCCGACAGATCTACCTTGAGTCTTTGGACAGCAGACCAGTAGCAAATCTCGATCAACCTAAGCCGGTATCAAAATCGGCACATAAAGTGCAGAGTGCAGCATCAGTACAGCCGACCCTATGTACTGGTAAGTATCGAGCCTAACCTCAGTGAAGAAGTGACGAGGCTAGGACAAGATGCCCACATATAACCTGAATAGTATAATCATGCTAGTGGCAACAACAGTAAATAAGAATAACGCAGAAATAATGGGAGGGGAACATACAGTGGGGAAATACAACATAAGGAGTGAGAATAATGAAAATACATAATTAAACTGGAAATCCTTAAACGAATTGAGTAATTAAGACAACAAGGAAAACTGCACGGCATCACCCTTCGTGCTTTACACTCTTCCTCACAATATAAATAAATTATGCACGGCATCACCCTTCGTGCTTTACACTCTTCCTCACAATATAATTAAATTATGCACGGCATCACCCTTCGTGCTTTACACTCTTCCTCACAATATAATTAAATTATGCACGGCATCACCCTTCGTGCTTTACACTCTTCCTCACAATATAATTAAATTATGCACGGCATCACCCTTCGTGCTTTACACTCTTCCTCACAATATAATTAAATTATGCACGGCATCACCCTTCGTGCTTTACACTCTTCCTCACAATATAATTAAATTATGCACGGCATCACCCTTCGTGCTTTACACTCTTCCTCACAATATAATTAAATTATGCACGGCATCACCCTTCGTGCTTTACACTCTTCCTCACAATTTAAATAAATTATGCACGGCATCACCCTTCGTGCTTTACACTCTTCCTCACAATTCACAAATCAATAACAACGGATAGAGAGGAGTTTCACAAGAAAATCAATATTTCATAAATGATTACTTTCACAATTTAACATCTCAACCTCGAATCAATATTCACAATTTTATCGACCTTGGTGGAACCGGATACATGTTTCCCAATATTTCAACAACACCAATAGGCATGGATAACAAGATTTAAGACTACAAATTTTTACTAATAGAATTTCACTCGCGTACTATGACTCGACCACAACGTATAGATGCTCGTCACCTAAACTATACGTCGTATTCAACAACAAAACATGTAGCAAATACTCACACAATACCTATTCCATTAAGCCAAAGTTAGACACAACACTTACTTCGCTTCGAAGGTCACTTAATTCTCAATCATAGCTTTTCCTTTGGAATTCACTCCACGCCACTCGTATCTATTCAAAAATGACTCAATAATATCAAATATTGCTAAAGGAATCAATTATATTTCATAAATTAAATTTTCCAAACTTTTCCTCCAAAAAGTCAAAAACTCGACCCTGGGCCCGCTTGGTCAAAACCCGAGGTTCGAACCAAATTCTTTTTACCCATTCAACCCCGAGCCCGAATATGTAATTAGTTTTGGAATCCTACCTCACATTGAGTTCTAAATCCCCAAATTTTCGAAATCCCTATTTTCTACCCTAACCCCTAATTCTACCATGCAAACTCTAGCTTTTAGGTTGAAAATTCAAGAAATGTAATGGGTAACTGAAAGAAAATGGTTTAGAATCACTTACCAAAAATTTGGGGAAGGAATAACTCTTGAAACATCGCCCCTCACCGTTTGGGTTTTGAGAAAAATGAGTTTTTTGGCAAAAATCCCATTTTGGGTTCTGTTAAGTGCTGGGCGACAGTGTTCATCCGTTAGCGAGAGCACTATCGCATTCGCGAAGTGCATGGGCCTCCAAGCCTTCGCGTTCGCGAGGCAGTGCTCGCGTTCGCGTAGGCTACCCTTCCCTGGTCTTCGCATTCGCGAGACATTGCTCGCGTTCGCGATGTAGAAAAGGCTGGCTCCCCCTCCCCAGTGCCTAACACTACGCGTTCGCGATGGGCTTGTCGCGTTCACGAAGGGTAACGCCCCTATCGCTTCGCGTTCGCGACCAAGCCTTCATGTTCGCGAAGAAGAAATCCTCAGCTGCCCAATTTACTCTTTGCGTTCGCGAAGGTACTCTT
Source organism: Nicotiana otophora (assembly GCA_000715115.1). Lineage (NCBI taxonomy): Eukaryota > Viridiplantae > Streptophyta > Magnoliopsida > Solanales > Solanaceae > Nicotiana > Nicotiana otophora. The sequence goes on from AWOL01S0017353.1 coordinate 45,788, forward strand.
GCGAACGCGAAAAAGGACATGCCAGAACACAGACTCTGCATAAAAAAACAGATTTCCAAAGTCCAAAACATCCTGTGGCCTATCCGAAACCCACCCGAGCCCTCGGGGCTCCAAACCAAACATGCACACAAGTCTAAAAACATCATACGAACTTGCTTGCGCGATCAAATCTCCTAAATAACATCTGGAACTCTAAATTTAGCACCAAATCAAATGAAATTCTCAAGAATACTTTAAAATTTCTAATTTCTCAACTGGACGTCCGAATCACGTCAAATCAACTCTGTTTCTCACCAAATTTCACAGACATGTCTTAAATATCATAATGAACCTGTATCGGGCTCCGGAACCAAAATATGGACCCGATACTAACAATGCCAAATATCAATAAATTCTTAAAAACAAATAATTTTTAACTTTTAATTTTTATCAAAAATTTATAACTCAAGCTAGGGACCTCCGAATTCGATTTCGGGCATACGCCCAGGTCCAATAATTCGATACGGACCTATCGGGACAGTCAAAGCATAGATCCAGGTCTGTTTACCAAAAAGGTTGACCGAAGTCAACTAAAATTAACTTTTAAGGTAAAAATTCTTATTTTCATTAGTTTTCAACATAAAAGCTTTCCGGAAACCTACCCGGACTGCGCACATAAATCGAGAAGGGTAAAAATGAGATTTCTAAGGCTTAAGAGCGCAGATTCGAGTTCTAAAGCATAAGATGACCTTTTGGGTCATCACATATACGTACGCGTCACCTCACGTACACGGCGCTCACATAGCATAATAGTTCCAAATCTTAAGGGGATTTCCCCCACGCAAAGTTAGGCAAATCACTTACCTCGAACCAAGCTCAATCAATCAATCACAATGCCTTTCCCACGAATATCTGGCTCTGAATGGCCCAAATCTAGCCAAAAGCAATTACATATCATAAATACAACAATAATAGACTCATCTAATTAACGAAATCAATATTTTAACGAAAATTCCGAAATTAACTAAAAATCGCACGTCTCGAAACCCGACAAAGTTACAGAATATGAACGCCCATCCCACCACGAGTCCAACCACACAAATTTCACCAAAATCCGACATCAGCTCGAACCTCAAATCTTCAATTAAAGTCTATGAAGATTTCTACCCTTTTCAACCCAATCTTTACCCATTTGAACCTAACAATCTTTAAATTACCTTATTGGTATGTATACATAATACTCTTACACCCAAAAATCATACTATAAATCACCCATCTTTACTCCAAACCCAAAATTGAAAAATTGAGGAAAGTAATTCTTACCTCTTTGAATCCCAAGCAAGATCCTTGTGAAAGCTTCAAACCTTGAACAAGAAATTGATGGATAAATGACTAAGTCTTCACTTTCACTCTCTACACTGCTCTCAACTCTCTCTAAAATATCAGATGAAACCCTTCAAAATGACCTACAATAGTGTTTTATAAGAATGGGGTCGGGTTTATAAAATCAAAAAAATGAAGCTCCGGAACAGGTTCTGCGGTCGCATATGCGACCGCATAATGGTTATGCGGACCGCATATTGGTCGCATAATCGGTGTCCAAAGATGGCAAACATATGTCTGTGTATGCGGTCGCATATGCGACCGCATAATGGTTATGCGGACCGCATATTGGTCGCATAATCGGTGTCCAAAGATGGCAAACATATGTCTGTGTATGCGGTCGCATATTCGACCGCAGATTTCATCCAAATTGGCCCTCTTCTGCCTCACTTCTGCGGCCATTATGCGGCCCGCAGAGTGATTATGCGGTCGCATAATGGACCGCAGAAATGCGTTTTTCTGCCAAACATTTTTCTTTACTTCTAGGTCCATTGTTCAACCCAAAACGTCCGAACCGCGGTGAGCAAGCTCCCCATGAGAAATTTCTACAACCTTTGTACTAATTGAGTCGACACCATAAAACCTTAATTTCCTTAGCAAAATTTTTCGGGCCACTACACATGCATCAACATCTTGTCAACCTTCTCAACTGAATTTCAAAACCTTGGAACTAGGTGTTCCAAATCATTCAAAAACCTCACCGGACCCGAACCAATTACCCCCGGCAAGTCAGATAACAAATATAAAGCATAAATTGAGCAGTAAATGGGGAAATGGGGTTATAATACTCAAAACGCCCAGCCGGGTCGTTACATTCTCCCCCTCTTAAACAAACGTTCATCCTCGAAGAGGTTTAGAATAATACCTGGAGTCTCAAATAAGTGTGGGTATTTACTCCATATCTCCTGCTCAATCTCCCAAGTAGCTTCTCCGACTGGCTGGCCTCTCCACTGCACCTTCACTGATGCTATGTTCTTAGACCTCAATTTTCAAACCTGTCAGTCTAAAATAGTTACCGGCTCTGCATCATAAGTCAAATTACCGTCCAGCTGCATTATACTGAAACCCAGAATATGATATAGATCTCCGACATACTTTCGGAGCATGGATACATGGAACACTGGATGAACACCTGATAGACTAGGTGACAAAGTAAGTTCATATGCCACCTCTCCATTTTTCTTAAGTATCTCAAAAGGCCCAATATACCTAGGGCTCAACTTGCCCTTCCTCCTGAACCTCACAATGCCTTTCATAGGCGAAACCCGGAGCAAGACTCGCTCTCCAATCATGAATGCCACCTCGCGAACCTTCCCATACGCATAACTCTTCTGTCTGGACTGGGTTGTGCGAAGTCTATCCTGAATCTCCTTCACCTTTGCCAAGGCATCCTGAACCAAGTCCGTACCCAATAATCTGGCCTCGCCGGCCTCGAACCAACCCACTGGGGACCGACACCGCCTACCGTACAGAGCCTCATACGGTGCCATTTGAATGCTAGACTGATAACTGTTGTTGTAAGCAAACTCTGCAAGTGGCAAGAGCTGGTCCCAAGCACCCCCAAAATCTATCACACACGTACGGAGCATATCCTCTAAAATCTGAATAGTGCGCTCGGACTGCCCGTCCGTCTGAGGGTGAAATGATATGCTCAACTCAACCATAGTACCCAATTCACATTGTACAGCTCTCCAGAACCGTGATGTAAATTGTGTACCCCAGTCAGAGATAATAGATACCGGTACGCCATGAAGCCTGATGATCTCGCGGATGTAGATTCGAGCTAGCTGCTCGGAAGAATAGGTAGTCATCACATGAATGAAATGAGCCGACTTGGTCAGCCTATCCACAATCACCCAAACTGCATCAAACCTCCGCTGAGTCCGTAGGAGTCCAACAACTAAATCCATAGTGATCTGCTCCCATTTCTACTCTAGAATCTCTAACTTCTGAAGCAATCCACCTGGTCGTTGATGCTCATATTTTACCTGCTGGCAATTCATACATTGAGCCACATACTCTACTATGTTCTTCTTCATTCTCCTCCACCATTAATATTGTTTAAAGTCCTGATACATCTTTGCGGCACCCGGATGAATAGAGTACCGCGAACTGTGAGCCTCTCGGAGAATCAACTCACGAAAACCATCTACATTGGGCATACATAGCCTGCCCTGCATCCTCAATGCACCATCATCTCCAATAGTGACCACCTTAGCATCATCGTGTTGGACTGTGTCCTTAAGGACAAGCAGATGAGGGTCATCATACTGACGCCCCCCGATATGATCATAAAGAGAAGACCGAGAGATCACACAAGCCAATACTCAACTCGGCTCAGAAATATCCAATCTCACAAACTAGATTGCTAAGGCCTGAACATCCAATGCCAATGGCCGCTCTACTACTGGTAGATATGCTAAACTCCCCAAAATCTCTGTCCGACGACTCAAAGTATCGGCCACCACATTGGCCTTCCCAGGGTGGTACAAAATAGTGATATCAAAATCCTTAAGTAGCTCCAACCACCTCTGCTGACGTAAGTTAAGATCTTTCTGCTTAAACAGATGCTTCAAACTCCGATGATCGGTGTAAATCTCACAAGGAACACCGTACAAATAATGTCGCCATATCTTTAAGGCATGAACAATAGCTGCTAATTCAAGGTCGTGGACAGGATAGTTCTTTTCGTGCACCTTCAGCTATCTGGAAACGTAGGCAATCACCCTACCATCTTGTATCAACACCGCGCCGAGACCAATCCGCGATGCATCCCAATATACAGTATAAGACCCCGAACCTAAAGGTAATACCAATACTGGGCTGTAGTCAAATTTGTCTTGAGCTTCTGAAAGCTCTCCTCACATTCCTCTGTCCACCTGAACGGAGCACCTTTCTAGGTCAACCTGGTCATAGGTGCTGCAATAGATGAGAATCCCTCTACAAAGCGATAGTAATACCCTGCCAAACCAAGAAAACTCCGGATTTCTGTAGCTGAGGACGGCCTAGGCCAACTCTGCACTGCTTCAATCTTCTTTGGATCCACCTGGATCCCCTCACTCGATACTGTATGACCCAAGAATGCCACTGAGTCTAGCCAAAACCAACAGTTTGAAAACTTTGCACATAAATGCTTTTCTCTCAAGGTCTGAAGTGCACTCCTCAGGTGCGGCTCATGATCCTCCTGACTCCGGGAGTATATCAGAATGTTGTCAATAAAGACAATGACGAACGAGTCAAGATAAGGCCGGAACACACTGTGCATCAAGTGCATAAAGGCTGTTGGGGCATTGGTCCACCCAAACGACATAACAAGAAATTCATAGTGACCATATCTGGTCCTGAAAGCAGTCTTCGGGATATCCGGCTCCTGAATCTTCAACTGATGATAACCTGAACGTAAGTCAATCTTGGAAAACACTCTGGCACCCTGTAACTGATCAAATAAGTCACCAATATGAGGAAATGGATACATGTTCTTCACTGTGACTTTGTTCAACTGGCGGTAATCAATACACATCCGCATAGAACCATCCTTCTTCTTTACAAATAAGATAGGAGCACCCCAAGGTGACACACTAGGCCGAATGAAGCCTTTATCAAGCAATTTTTGTAATTGCTCTTTCAAGTCCTTCAATTCAGGAGGAGCCATATGATATGGAGGAATAGAGATGGGCTGAGTGTCCGGCAACAAATCAATGCCAAAATCATTATCTCTGTCGGGCGGCATGCCCGGAAGATCAGCTGGAAACACATCTAGAAAGTCCCTCACTACTGGAACAGACTCAACTATAGGGGTATCAATACTGACATCTCTCACATAAGCAAGATACGCGTCACACCCCTTCTCAACCATTCGTTGAGCTTTAAGAAAAGAAATAACTCTGCTAGGAGTATACTCTAAGGTACCTCTCCACTCAAATCACAGTAAACCTAGCATAGCCAGCGTCACGGTTTTAGCGTGACAATCAAGAATAGCATAATGGGGCGACGACTAGTCCATGCCCAAAATAATATCAAAGTCCACCATGCTGAGCAATAATAAATCGGCTCTGGTCTCAAAACCACTAAGAGCAATCAAACACGATCGATACACGCGGTCCACAACAAGAGAATCTCCCACAAGAGTAGATACATAAATACGGTAATTCAAAGAATCCCGAGATACGCCTAAATACGGGGCACAATAAGAGGACATATAAGAATATGTAGAGCCTGGGTCAAATAATACCGACGCATCTCTATGACAGACCGGAACAATACCTGTAATGACGGAATCAAAAGTAACTACCTCTGTATGAGCAGGAAGTGCATAATATCTAGCCTGGCCTCCCCCTCTAGGGCGACCTCTGCCTCCCCGACCTCCACCTCGAGCTGGTTGAGCAGGTGGGATGGCAGCTGGTGTTGTAATCATAGCCTAAGGACCAGGTGGAGCACGTTGTGGCTGAAAAGTCTGTGGAGGTGCACCCCTCTTAATCCTGGGGCAATCTCTCACCATGTGGCGAGTGTCAGCACACTCAAAACAAGCTCTGGGAGGGTGTGGCTGCTGTGACTGGCTCGGTCCAGGTCTGCTGGACTGGTTGCTAGGAACACCCCGTGTAGGAGGCACACTAGATACTGGCGGTGCATAATAAAGCTCTTGTGGTCTAAAAGGAGCTGGAACACCGCTGGAGGCTGGAAGAGAAGAATGAACGGGGAAGCTCACATAACCCCTACCATGGCGATCTGCTAGGGCACGAGCTCCCGAATAATAACCAGCCTCTCGAGACCTCTTGGACTCCCTGTCCTCTCCATCCCGGGCAAACATGCCCTCGAATCTCCTGGCAATACCCACAACCTGCTGATAAGAAATATCCATCTCCAATTCCTTGGCCATACTACTCTGGATACTGGGATGGAGACCCTCAATAAATCGTCGAACCCTCTCTCGAGCTGTGGCAACTAAGGCCGGTGCATGTTAGGCCAAATCACTGAAGCGAACTGCATACTCTGACACAATCATAGCACCCTGGCACAACTGTTCAAACTCCGGGCGCCATGAGTCCCTCAGGCTCTGAGGGACATACTATCTCAAAAACATGTCCGAGAACTGATTCCATGTAAGTGAAGCTTCCTCAGCTGGACTACTCAACTCATAAGCACGCCACCACTGATAGGCTGCTCCTCTAAGCTGGAATGTGGTAAAAGAAATCCCACTCATCTTCGCTACGCCCATAGTACAGAGAATTCGATAACACTCCTCCAGAAAACCCTGAGCATCATCAGTAGCCAATCCGCTAAAAGTAGGTGGGTGGTACTTCTTGTACCTCTCAAGTCTGAGTTGCTCTGCCTCAGAAGTTGCTGCCCTAACTCCGAGCTACGCTGGAGATACCGGTTGCATTGGTACAATCTCTGGAACCTGATCGACTTGACCCCACTACTCTGGAGTACCAGTGACGGGAGTCTGTGCTCCTCCCCCGGCCTGAGATGTGGCAGGAGCAAGTGGAATCAATCTAGCCTGAGCTAAGGTGCTGAACATGCTCAGAAAGTGGGCTAGAGTCTCCTGGAGGGCTGGTGCAGGAACAGGTATCTCAGGTGCCTGCCCTCCAGCTTGAGCTACTAGGGGCTCCTCTGTAGCAGCTCGTGCGGGTGCTCTGGCTGCGCCATGTCGACGTCCTCGGCCTCTACCCCATCCCCGGCCTCTTGCGGCTCTAGCAGGGGGCGCGGGTGCCTGTTCATCAGATCCTCTTGTACGTGTCCTCACCATCTGTGAGAGAATAGAATACAGAAATTTAGAATCTCTGAAGTCAACAATTTTCGCACGACAAGGAATCAAAGTAGTGAAATTTTCCTAACAGTTTCATAGCCTCCTGGAGATAAGTACATACGTCTCTGTACCGATCCGCGAGATTCTAATAAATCGGCTTCTGACTCACGACACCTACGAACCTAGAGCTCTGATACCAACTTGTCACGACCCAAATTTCCTCTCCGTATAATGTCGTGACGGCACCTAGTCTCTACGATTAGGTAAGCCTAACATTTGCGGAATAATGAAATGAAAACATAATTTTAACACTTAACCATTCAAAAATACACAGCAAATCCCAAAACCCGGAATATCGTGAATCACAAACTACAGAAGGAAAAATCTAGTGTCTATATACATCAGAGTCTAACAAGGAAAGATACAGAAGATAATGGACATGAGAAAAAGTAGAAGGGGACTCCGAGGTCTGCGGACGCGGCAGATATACCTTGAAGTCTCAAAAGCTGTCCCGGCTCACTGATAGTGCGGCTGATAAGGTGCACCTGGATCTGCACACGAAAAACATGTGCAGAGAGTAGCATGAGTACACCACAATCGGTGTCCAGTAAGTTCCAAACCTAACCTCGGTCGAGTAGGGATGAGGTCAGGTCAGAGCCCTGCTGGTAAATATATAATAAATCAATATAGAGTGTAATACCTCAATAAAATAAAGGCTGAAATTTAACAACAATGAAATCATATAAGGTAACAGCTCAGTACACAAAAACACAACTGGGAATCTCCCGAGATACCGTCTCTTGGTCCCATACATAAATGAGCAGGGGGATCTCCCGAAATACCGTTCCGTAGTCCCAAAGTAAATATGCAGGGGAATCTCCCTGAATACCGTTCCGTAGTCCCAAAGTAAATGTGCAGGGGAATTTCCCGGAATACCGTTCCGTAGTCCCAAAGTAAATGTGCAGGAGAATCTCCCGGAATACCATTCCATAGTCCCAAAGTAAATGTGCAGGGGGATCTCATGGAATACCATTCCGTAGTCCGAAAGTAAATATGCAGCGCAAATGATAGAAATACAACTACGTCACAAAATTCTTATAATTTAGACTAAGTACCAGTCAGGGAAGAAGCAGGAAATTCACTAAGCATGCTGCACATAATTCACATAAACAATTAAGACACGTAGACAAGTTGTATTAGACTAAACATGATAGCTACACATATTGGAATAACTCAATTAAGAATGAAGATAGATTAGTGTTCATTAAAATGGTATAACTCAAAATAACAGGAAAACATGTTGCTGCTCGGCAAGAAAATCGAGTTTTACCACAACAAGCTCGTGTACGTACTCGTCACCTCACGTACACGGCGCTCACATAGCACAATAGTTCCAAATCTTAAAAGGATTTCCCCCACGCAAAGTTAGGCAAGCCACTTACCCCGAACCAAGCTCAATCAATCGGTCACAATGCCTTTCCCATGAATATCCGGCTCTGAATGGCCCAAATCTATCCAAAAGAAATTACATATCATAAATACAACAATTATAGACTCATCTAATTAACGAAATCAACATTTTAACGAAAATTCCTAAATTAACTCAAAATCGAAAGTCTCGGAACCCGACAAAAGTTACAGAATATGAACGCCCATCCCACCACGAGTCCAACCATACAAATTTCACCAAAATCCGACATCAGCTCGAACCTCAAATCTTCAATTAAAGTCTATGAAGATTTCTACCATTTTCAACCCAATCTTTACCCATTTGAACCTAACAATCTTTACATTACCTTATTGGTGTGTATACATAATACTCTTATACCCAAGAATCATACTATAAATCACCCATCTTTACTCCAAACCCAAAATTGAAAAATTGAGGAAAGAAATTCTTACCTCTTTGAATCCCTAGCAAGATCCTTGTGAAATCTTCAAACCTTGAACAAGAAATTTATGGATAAATGACTAAGTCTTCACTTTCACTCTCTAAAATACTCTCACCTCTCTCTAAAATATCAGATGAAACCCTTCAAAATGACCTACAATAGTGGTTTATAAGAATGGGTTCGGGTTTATAAAATCAGAAAAATGAAGCTCCGGAACAGGTTCTGCGGTCGCATATGCGACCGCATAATGGTTATGCAGACCGCATATCGGTCGCATAATCAGTGTCCAAAGCTGGCAAACATTTGTCTGTGTATGCGGTCACTATGCGGCCTGCATACCTGTTCTGCGGTCACATAGTGACCGCAAAACAGTTATGCGGTCGCATAGTCAACCGCAGATTTCATCCAAACTGGCCCTCTTCTGCCTCACTTCTGCGGCCATTATGTGGCCCGCAGAGTGATTATGCGGTCGCATAATGGACCACAGAAACGCGTTTTTCTGCCAAAAACTTTCCTTTACTTTCCGGTGCATTGTTCAACCCAAAAAGTCCGAACCGCGGCGAGCAAACTCACCGCGAGAAATTTCTACAACCTTTGTACTAATTGATCTACCTCGACACCACAAAACCTTAATCTTCTTAGCAAAATATTCCGGGACACATACGTCAACATCTGGTCAATATTTTCAACTGAATTTCGAAACCTTGGAACTAGGTGTTCCAAATCATTCAAAAACCTCACCGGACCCAAACCAATTACCCTCGGCAAGTCACATAACAAATATAAAGTATAAATTGAGCAGTAAATAGGAAAACGGGGTAATAATACTCAAAACGACCGGCCGGGTCATTACAGTTTAGGACCACAAATTCCAAAAATCTTTATTTTTTCTTAAATTACGTACCCAGTCAAACAGGTTTACATAAATTAGAACGGAGGGAGTACTATTTAAATACAGTAAAACAACAAAATAGGAAAGGGGCCACTAAGGCATGTGATGTGATGCTTTTCAAATATGAACTGTAGTGCGTGCTCCTTTTACGTGTATTAGTATTATAGTACGCGCGTTGCACGTGTATCCCATATTTTGAAATTTATTCTAAAAAGACAAAAATATGGTTGACTAACTTTGAAAAGACATCTTTTGTCATGACCCAATTTTTCCTCCGTTGGTTATCGTGATGGCACTTAGTCTTAGGGACTAGGTAAGCCTAACATTTACTGAATAACAACAATAATTAAATAACATATAACAACTTTTGAAATAGCAATCTCTATGAAATTTACAATTCTCAAAACCGGTAGTACAAGTCATAAGCTCTACAGAGTTTGCTACAATTTACTAAGTACAACTGTTTGAAACAAAGTAAACAGTGTGAATACAAATCAGAAGGTGACTCTGAAGCCTGCAGACGCAGCAACAGGTTTACCTTAAGTCTCTACAACAACAATTCGCACAGCTAGCTAATGATCAACTGACTTCAAAATACCTGGATCTGCACAAAAATGTGCAAAACAGTAGTATGAGTACACCACGGCGGTACCCAACAAGTATCAAGACTAACCTCAGTGGAGTAGTGACGAGGAATAGTCAAGACACTCACTAGTCAAATAACATGTGCAATATAGCATACAAAAATAATAGAAAATAAATAATAGTGATAGCAACACCAATCAACTAGTGATTTAAATAGCAAGGCAACAGGAACACCATAAATATTTTCCAAATGAATAATAAACACGGGTGCAACCAATTAATCAAGTCCTTCAAAATATACATCTTTTATCTACAAGTTTTTCAATAAAAGTCTCTAGAATATAATCCTTTCCAATAAATATATTTCGAATATACTTCCTCCAAATAAATATCTTTCCATTATAATTGTTTCAAATAAATATCTTTCAAATATAATTCTTTCAAGTAAAAGTCATTATGTGACACCTCATTTAACTTCCCTGGTGTGAGAAATATATTCAACATATCACATCAAATGGCACGGAAATACCTTCGTGCACTTGTCTCATTCTCACCCAATATATATATATATATA
>AWOL01S0017353.1:58291-86890 GCA_000715115.1 Nicotiana otophora
TGTGTGTGTGTGTGTGTGTAGACCAAATCAATTGGCACGGCAACATCCTTCGTGCATTTATATCTTTCTCGTTGTGCAAACATACAACAATACCAACTAGGTGGGAGAAAATTCAATAACAATAAATGAAATAAAGTGGGAGGCACACAGTAAGCAACAATGACTACAAGTCATATAGAAAACATAGGTGCACAATAACATCTCAAGATAAAGGCATGAATGTATACACAACAAAATAATATCACAATATAATGTATGTCTCTCGTCCTCGCCTGCACGGAAACACCCTTCGTGCCATGAATATATGATAATATAAAAATAATGGCACGACATCACCCTTCGTGCTTTTACTCTCATCTTCACCTGATAATATAAATGAAATGGCACGGTATCATCTTTCGTGCTTGTACACTCTCAATGGCACGGCATCGCCATTCGTACTTTACACTTTCAAATGGCACGACATCACCCTTTGTACTTTAGACTCTCCCTCACATGATAATATAATTCAAATGGCACGGCATCACCCTTCGTGCTTTACACTCTTCCTTACCAAGCACGTGTATATCATTAACAAGCAAGGTAGGAAGCATAAACAATATCAAGAAGAGTGTTTAAACCACAACACAATACAACAATTCATATCATAATTTACCACTGACCATAACCAAATTCCAAATATGTAGCAGAATAAATTTCTCAACAAATAGCCCACATCTCCGCTCAATGTATATAAAACCTCAAAACAATCAACAGAGGTGAAAAATACTCAGTATAGGGCAACGACTTCATTAATCCAAATTCTTGATAATTATATTAACTCCTTAATTTAAACTTATTTAATAAATATTTGCAGAAAAGGATTCCATCATGAATTTAACTCCAAGAAACAAATATCAAATCAACAAACACATGAAATTCACATAAAATCAAAGTGGCAATCACACCAAATTATCATATAAAAACAAATTCAACAAAACAAAGATTTATTCATGATAAATAAAGGATTTAATATGTTCCAACAATTTGTTAATTTAATACATAAGGGCGTCTACGAATTTTAACCAATATAATTTGTACATATAAACCAAGTACGCACTCGTCACCTCGCGTATATGGTCTCAATTATACAATTTCTACATAAGACTCAATGCCTAAGGGGTAATTCTCCCACTCAAGGTTAGGCAAGATACTTATCTCAAAGAAGACAGACTGATACTCAAGAAAGAACTTCTCGGTGAAATGGCTTCCGGACGGCTCAAATCTAATCAAAATAACTTCAAAGCACAAATAAAACTCATAAGAAACTATTCTGGATCATAAAGCTCAATCTTTATCAAAATCTAAAAATCGACCCAAAAGTTGACCCCCGGGCCCACACCTCGAAACCCGACAAATTTCACAAAACCCGAACACCCATTCTGATACGAGTCTAACCATACTAAAATTATCAAATTCTGATATCAATTCGTCCCTCAAATCATGATTTTTCATTTTGAAAGTTTTCTTCAAAAATCTCCATTTTCCTCAACTCAAAACACAAATTAAATGATAAAAATAAAGATAAAATCATGGAATATAATAACTTCTAGGTGAAGAATACTTACCCAATCGATTTTCTTGAAAAACCCACAAAGCATCGCTCCACAAGTGAAGATATAATATAAATAGCCTAACCCTCGATTTGGAAAATATATTCTGCTGCCCAGGTGTTAAAGCATCGCGAACGCGAAAGACTACTTGCGTACACGAAGAAGGAAAAATGAAGGCTGCCCGGATATGGCTCGCGAACACGGAGAAGAAAATTTGATGATCCAATGACTGGGCTACGCGAACACGTGAAGGGATGCGCGAACGCGGAGGAGGGGGTGGCATACCTTCGCGAACGCGGGAAAAGAGACGCGAACGGGAAGAGTAAAAAGTCTCATGTGCCCAACTCCTATTTTCTACTAAGCAAACGCGATGGAGAGGATGCGAATGCGAAGAAGGGGAAGGAAGGTTTCCGCGATCGCGAAAGGAGGCATGCGAATGCGAAGAACAAATATTCCTTCCTCCAAAATAACTCTTTGCGAACGTAGAGGAACAGACGCGAACGCGAAAGAGAAAACCAGATGAAAGATTTAGCAGTTCAAAAATAGAAGAAAATGGCCTGCAGCCCATCCGAAACACACACGAGGCCCCCGGGACCCCGTCTAAACATACCAATAAGTTTCATAACTTAACACGGACTCGCTCGAGGTCTCAAATCACATCAACACAACGTCGAAACTACGAATCGCACCATGAATCGAACTTATGAACTTTCAATTCTTCCAACTTCTAAAACTCGCACTGAAACCTATCAAATCAACCCGAAATTACGTCAAATTTTGTAGGCAAGTCCCAAATGACATAACGGAGCTGTTCCAACTCTCAAAATTGCATTCCGACCCCGATATCAAAAAGTCCACTTCCGGTCAAAATTTTCGAAAATTCGACTTTCGCCATTTCAAGCCTAAATCAGCTACAGACCTCAAATTAACCGTTCAGACATGCTCCTAAATCTAAAATCACCAAACGGAACTAATGGAACTGCCAGAACTCCATTCCGGAGTCGTCTTCACACAGTTTCAACTACGGTCAAAATCCTAAAACTTAAGCTTCTGTTTTAGGGATTTGGTGTCCCAAATCACTCCGAATCATCCGGTAACTGAATTCAACCATGCACGCAAGTCAATACACATAATACAAAGCTGCTCAGGGCCTTATGCCGCCAAACAGAACTTAAATTCTCAAAACGACCGGCCGGGTCGTTACATCTTTTTTCCCATGATAAAACTGCAGATTGTTCGATTGTTTAGAAATGTACTACATAGGAATCGTTTCCAACATATTTGAAAAGAATAAATTATTATTGCAAAAGTAGATTAATTTAACCACTATAGTATGATTAATCTACAATTCTTTCTTTGTCAGAACACATAATCATACATCTCAGATTCTTCATTCGGATGCATCCAGATGTTGTTTTCCATGGAAAGCAAGAGTATATGATTGTAATAGTATTACTTACAATTATTTGATTATGAAAGGGCTACGTTCATACTATCTTGGAAGGACATAGAATATGAAATTGATGTTAAGATCAAAATTAGAATTTATTCTTTTCATCAATTCCCACATATGTAGCGTTTTATTTTTCTTTGTGTACTTATAATAAGTTCTTATTTAAATAAAGACTTTTTTAAAGTAAATCCAATTTGATTAAAAAAATATTTTAATTGTTTATATTTTCTAAAATATTCCTATGATAAAATCTACAAAAACATTTTTTCTTTTTAATGTTTTAATTTGTTATGATTTTTTATTTGGTTGTATTTATTTTTTACTTTCATAAACAAATGTAAATGATTTTCGGCGAATTGTAACCTCAATTGTTTTACTATTTTGTTTTCACGTATAAAATGGTAAATGCTTTAATATTACTTAGTGAGATAATTTGTAATCTTAAAATTATATATTTGAAAAGATTGTGAACTAACCTCAAAAATATTCTAATAAAATAAAAGGAAAGCGTCTACAAAAGTTAGAATAAAAAGAAAGAAAAAATACTCTTAAATCGAAAGTTGTCGAAACTATCCTAGTTTGTGATTGAACGTGCTTATCTAATATTCCTAAATTTAAATGAAGTTGAAAGTGTATGAATTCTAGAATTGAAAATTAAAGTCCTAAATATTAGGACAATAATTAAATAATTATTTCTAAATATTAGGAAAAAAATTAAATGACTATTCCTAAATATTAGGAAAAAATTATTAAATGAGTATTTTATCCGGTGTAAGCTTTATGTTTAAAGGGTAAAAAAGGCGAATAACATTTAGTTAAGGGACTTCGTGCTTTTAATATAGTATAGATTCTATTTTATTTTTTACGAAATATTTATACTAAAAATATTAAGTGCATATTCAAAAAATATTGATTTAGTTATAAATTATAAATTTAAATAGACCAGCTAGTTTTCTCCTTTAACCTATAGATCTTTTATGATCAAGTCCAAAGACATATTTCTTTGATAAACTCTAACTCTATTTTCTATATATCACAACAAGGGGTGTTCAAATCGAACCGGACAACCGCACCAAGCCGAAAAGTCAAATTAACTGGTTAAAAATTTCGACTAGGTTTGATTTGATTTGGTGTGGTATTGAGTAGAAAAATTCAAACCAAACCGACATATAAATATATAATTTTTATGTATACTTTTAAGACTTTATATAGAATATTTTTAAAAAACTATCTAGAGATATTTGGGATCCTCTCATGGGATATAATATTTAATATAATTATGAAGTGCATTCATTTTTATTTATTTTAAATAATGGGTGTATTACTTTCTTATTAAGTATTATTGAAATGCGTCAATTATCTTTTTGTTCTTCCATATTCATATGTCAAGATTTCTTATATCTTTTTCGAATTTGAAATTGTATTTCGATAATTTAAAATTAAATATAACATATCATTATTAGGTATTATATGTTTTTTGTGTTTAATTATAAAATTCAATTAATTTTGAAAGCATACGTCAGAAAAAAATTCTTGTTGGACGACTAAGAAAATAACTATCATGAATTACTAAAAATATTCTCCCATAAAAATATTTTAATAAATCATATGTTTGCCGATGTTTTAAATTTTTACTAAACATATATACTTTTCAAGGAAAGACATGGCGTGGCTTCAAATTTCCGAGGACATGACTCTTGATAGGAAGGTGTGGAGGTCGAGCATTAGAGTTGTAGGTTAGGCGGTAGTTGACTATTTTTCTACTTCGTACCGGATGAGAGGCTAGTCTGCTTAGGTTTTATCTTAGACTGTTAGTGGTTAATGTTATGCTCACAATTCTTCGTTTTGCATAGTACCAGGCCTTATTTACTTGTTATTATTATTGCTTTTCATCTATTTTCTAGTCCTTATGTTAATGTTATTATTTTTATGATTTCTGTTGATAGTACTGATATAGTCTCTTTTCGCATTCTTGAGCCGAGGGTCTTTCGGAATGTCACGACCTGGAATTTTCCACCTTTCGGGACCATGATGGCGCCTAACATTTCACTTGCTAGTCAAGCCAACGTTAGAGGATTATTAAACCAATCCTTATTCAATTCAATAAATAACAACAAATAAGGTAAAATGAATTAAAGCGAGTACAGAATAATATAACAGCCTCAATACTTACTACAACCCGAATTTGAAGGCACAATTCACGAACTTCTAGGATTTACTACAAGTAAAAGCCTGGAAGAAATACAACTATTTGAACGAAAGGAACAGTAAAAAATAGAAAAGATAGACGGGGACTTCAAGGTCTGCGAACGCCAATAGATCTACCTTGAGTCTCTGATGAATCAGCCTGAGCTGCTACGCCTCTCGATCAGCTGGGACCAATACCAAAATCTGCACAGGAAGTGCAGAGTGCAGTATTAGTACAACCGACCCCATGTACCGGTAAGTGTCGAGCCTAAACTCGACGAAGTAGTGACGAGGCTATGACAAGACACCTACATAACAAACCTGTGCAATTTAACAGTATATGTACAAATAACAGCAAGGAAAAACTTGACAGGTAATATTGGGAGGGGGAACATGCTGAGGGGAATACGAGATAGAGAACTACAGCAGAATGGTAACTTGAACAACTAATATACTATGAACCAATAAGAACAAGTAAACACAGTAAAGAAAAAATGCACAATATCACCCTTAGTCCTTTTACTCTCAACCTCACCATAAAATCAATAGAAACGACACGACATCACCTTTCGTGCATTAACTCTTATAACATGGCACGGCATCACCCATCGTGTATTAACACTCACAATATGGCACGACATCATCCTTCGTGCATTAACATTAACAATATGGCATGGCATCACCCTTCGTGCATTAACACTCTCCCTTACCATAATGCAATGAACAAATAACAACAGGGAGATAGAATAACAAGTACAAGACTTACTTCAATATTTGGTTCCATAATATCAACCTCAACTTCGGAATCAATACTCAATTATCACTAAAAGATCTGTAATTATAACAAGAACGATCAATTTAACAATACTAATCTAAACACAGATAACATGAACAAAGAAAATTATAATTGCAAGAAACCAAGTCCCACCCGCATGATTTAACCTGGCTACAACGCATAAGTACTCATCGCCTCACATATACATTGTTTCCCAACATTTAAATATGTAGAATATAGACAAACAAGTCCTATTCCCTCAAGCCAAGGTTAATTACGATACTTACCTTGCTCCGAAGACCAAACTCAAAGCTCAACTACGGCTTTTCCTTTCAAACACGCCTCCGAACCAATAGAATCTAGCAATTTACAAACCAAACGATTCAAATTAAGCCTTACGAATTGCAATGAATTCAATTTAGGCCATTATTGAAAAAGTCAATAAAAGTCAGCACCCGGGCCCGTTTGGTCAAAACTCGAAGTTCGGACCAAAATCTATTTACCTATTCACCCCGAGCCTGATTATGTAACTAGTTTCAGAATCCGACCCCAAATTGAGGTCTAAATCCCCAATTTGCAAAACCCCCCCAATTCTTCCTAAATCCCTAGTTTTCTACCATGAAAGAACAAAGATTAGGGCTAGGAATTAATGGGTAATGTTAGAAATGGAAGAAAATGAGTTAAAGAGTACAAACCTATTAATTGATGTTGAGTTTTCTCTTTAAAATCGCTCCTAGGCCGAGTTCTAATGGAAGGGTTATGAAATTTTGGGAAAATCCCGTTATTGTTCTGTTTTATGTCACAGGCATCAAGCCTTCTTCGCATTTGCGAAGGGCCTGCTGCGTTTGCGATGAGCACCAGCCCGAGGGGCTTTCGCGTTCGCAAGTCCTCCTTCGCCTTCGCGAGCCAATGCTCGCGTTTACGTAGAAGAATGACTGACCCCTCCCACAGGTCCCTAAAGCTTCGCATTCGCGAAGGCTAAGGCCCACATTGCTTCGCGTTCGCGAACCAGCTACCACGTTCACGATTAAGAAAATCACCCTGCCCCAGTTTACTCTTCACGTTCGCGAAGAAGAAGACAATAGATAACAGCCGAAGCACAAAAAATCAAATTTTCTAAGTTTCAAAACACTCGTAGCCTATCTGAAACTCACCCGAGCCTCGGTTGTCACGACCCCAAATTCCCTGTGTAGGAGGTCGTGATGGCACCTAGTCTCTAAGACTAGGTAAGCCTAACAATGCGGAATAATCATAAATATCTGAAATAAATAAACTATAATTCAAATAATTACAACTCCCAAAACCCGGTAGAAATAAGTTACAAGCTTCTAAAACTTTATTCTCAATGTTTCTATGTATCAAGGTCTAAAGAAAAATAAGGAAGCAACATAAAATTATAGAAGGGAACTCCGGAGTCTGCGAACGCTAGCAGATATACCTCGAAGTCTCTGTGCGCAGGTAACTCACTGACGTCTAGACTAGTAAGATGTACTTGAATCTGCACAAAACGATGTGCAGAAGCGTAGTATGAGTACACCACAGCGGTACCCAGTAAGTGCCAAGCCTAACCTCGGTAGAGTAGTGACGAGGTCAGGTCAGGGCCTACTGGAGAATAGATAATGACATGAAAAAATGTTTAAACAATTTAATAAGATAAAATGACTGTGAAAATGAATCAAATAGCATGTCACATTTAATGACACCAAATAATTTCAAATAATATCTCGTGGAATCAAAACAGAATTCCTTTCAACTTTATGAAAATAACAACAATTAATCGAAGGAAACTATGGCCATAAATCAATATCAACAAGGGCACTATAGAGGTACCGCCTCGTAGTCCCAAATCATAAATAAATTTACAATATCTCATTTCCTTATGTCACCGCGGGAGCCTTCACAATTTATTTAAAGAAAATATTTTTTCCGAAATAGCCTTTCGCGTTTTAGCCACCCTTATCATACCACATGACTTCTAGCAGTCACCCCTACTAGCCACGCGTCTCAAGCCACCCTTATCTCACCGCATGCATTTCAATACCCAGACCTTATACCACCGCATGCATATCAATATCACAATATATCACAATTTGCACCTCAAGTGCCCAATATTTCGATTTTTCCAAAATTAAATCGACAACAATATTTTTCCACAATAAAGAGCTCACGACTCCATCACAATGAGCGCCAAAAATCTTACGAAAATATTCAGGAAAATAATATTTCAAAACCTTTAATACGTTGATTCAATATCAATTTTAAAAATGTCAAATACTTCATATTAATAATATTTAATTTAAATAAAATCAACCTTCAAATAATACACAGTATAAAAGAAACCAAGTTTCAATTAACCAGGTAAAACAATTAGCAGGAATAGGCCAAACAAATTTCAAGTATATATCTCAGATAAATGATGAAGAATATAACAAGATAAAATAATTTAATAATTAGCTCATACTACATTTTTCAATAAAATCCAAAATTAGCTCAAATATCGCCCATGGGGCCCATGCCTCGGAATCCGGCGGAACTCACAAAATCCGACAACCCATTCAATTATGAGTTCAACCATACCAGTTTCACTCAAATCCGACTCCGAATTGATACCGAAATCTCAAAAATTCGTTTCTATGAGATTTTCTAAAATTTTCCAAATCTCAATCTCAAAACACTAATTAAATGGTGAAAACAATTATATATTTGTGTATATAGACCAAATCCGAGTTGGAATTACTTACCCTAAATGTTTTTCCTTAAAAATCTGTCAAACGTCGCCTCTGTTCAAGCTCAAGTTTGTCAAAAATAGCAAATGGGATTGAATGCCTCTGTTTTTACAACTTACAGATCTGTCCAGTTCGATTTTGGGAGCTCGATCTGTCCTATTCGATCTTGGGAGCTCGATCTCGGGATCTCGATCTCGGGAGCTTGATCTCGGGAGATCGATCTCGGAAGCTCGATCTCGGGAGCTCGATCTCGGGAGCTCCATTTTGGGCCTCGATTTTGGGCCAGAATTTCCAACAGAAAGGAAAATTTGCAGCAGCAGCTTTAAATCTAACTTTTGATCCGTTAACCATCCAAAACTCACCCGAGGCCCTCGGGACCTCAACCAAATATACTAACAAGTCCTAAAATATTAAACGAACTTAATCGAACCTCTAAATCACATCAAACAACGCTAAAACCACGAATCATACCCCAATTCAAGCTTAATGAAATTAAGAATTTTCAACTTCTACGTTCGATGCCGGAACATATCGATTGATCTTAAATTTTGCACACAAGTCATAAAGGACATAACGGAACTGTGAAAATTTTTAAAACTGGATTTCGACCCCGATATCAAAAAGTCAACTCCTCGGTCAAACTTCCAAACTTTAAATTTTTATTTTAGCCATTTCAAGCCTAATTTCACTACGGACTTTCAAATAAAATTCCGATCAGGCTCCTAAGTCTAAAATCACCATACAGAGCTGTTGGAATCATCAAAATTCTATCTTGGGGTCGTTTGCATATAATTCGACATCCGGTCGCTATTTGAATTTAAACTTTTAATTTTTTTTCAAAATTCCATATCTCGGGCTAGGGACCTCGGAATTTGATTCCGGGCATACGCCCAAGTCCCAATTCACGATACGGACCTAGCAGAACTATCAAAATACTGATCCGAGTCTGTTTGCTTAAAATATTGACCAAAGTCAACTCAATTGAGTTTTAAAGCTCTAATTCATATTTTAATCTATTTTGCACCTGAAAACTTTTCGAATAATTTTGCGGACTACGTACGCAAGTCGATGAATGATAAATAGTACTTTTCGAGGTCTTAGAACACAAAATTAATTATTAAATTTAAAGATGACCTTCTGGGTCATCACATCGGTGCTCCAAACTAATTATGCACACAAGTCCAAAAATCTCATACGAATTCGCTCGCGTGAACAAAACACCAAAATAACGCCTAGAAGTACGAATTGGACACCAAATCAAATTAAATTTTCAAGAAAACTTTGAAATTTCTATTTTCACAACCGAACGTCTGAATCACGCCAAACCAACTCCATTTCACACCAAATTTGACAAACATGTCATAAATATAATAGTGGACCTGTATCGGGCTCCAAAACTAAAATACGGACCCGGTATCAACAAGACCAAACATCAGTCGATTCTTAAAAATCATAAAACTTTCAAACTTTCAATTTTTAACAAAAATCAATAACTCGAGTTAGGTACCTTTGAATTCGATTCGGGGCATACGCTCAGGTCCCAAATTACGATACGGACCCACCGGGACTATCAAAATACAGATTCGGATCTGTTTGCTCAAAATATTGACCAAAGTCAACTCAAATAAGTTTTTAAGGCAAAAATTCTTATTTTATCAGTTTTTAATATATAAGCCTTCTGAAAAAACACTCAAACTACACACGCAAATCGAGGAGGCTAAAATGAGGTATTTGAGGCCTCGAAACACAGAATTAGGTTCTGAATCCTAAGATGACCTATCGGGTCATCACACGGAAATAACCTCTCTACTCTCTCGGTGTAGGGGTAAGGTCTACGTACCTCACTACCCTCCCCATACCCAACTTGTGGGACTATATTGGGTGGTGGTGGTTGTTGTTGTTGTTGTTGTTGTTATTGTTGTTGTATATAGTTATCAAAACTTTATCTTTAACTTTAGTAAAGTAAGATTGAAATAATATTCATGCAATAAAAATACCTGAAAACCCCGATAAAACTGAACCAATCAAAACTGATATAGGTTGTTTGGTTTGGTTGTGATAAAAATCGAACCAACTTGGTCCATGTACACCCCTAATCACGATATCAATTAAATTTTAGTATATCTTCCAATTGAAATTGATAGCTCCAATAGACTATTTCGGAAATAGCATTCTTTGATCAACTTTATCTTCTCTATATCCTCTAGTCACATAACAATATTAATTGCGTTTTGGCATAATTGCACTGTCTTCCTAAGATTGATTAATGCTCTTTTCTGAAATTTTTAATCCTTGCTTTTCTATTTTAATTCATATGTCATGCAAAAAATTATCAACTTCACCATATACACCTATAAGTAATATTTATATATACATTTAGGTGTTAGAGTTCAAATCTCAAAAGTAGATATGAAAGGTTAATTGTATAATGAGTTTTTTTTTATCTAAGATATGAAAATTAGGAAATCAAATAAGATAAAATAAAGAAAAGATATCCATATATCCCGTGTGCTATTCAAAATTATTCGACTTTTTATATTTCAATAAAATTTTGGAGTATGATAATTCTTCTCGGTGACCATGGTTCTTTCTTCACATTAGGCTTATCATAACAAGAAGCTCTCCTTCATATACCCCATTTAATTAAATGGGAGAAGTGAAAACAGATCTAAAGGGGACTTAATTAGATAAAAGAGAAAAGCAAAGAAGGAATTAACACATTTATTACAATGAGTAACTTTAGTGTTATTTTCTCCCTCTACTATTGTAACGACTCGGCCGGTCGTTTTGACTATTGCAATCTCGTTCCCCCATTTACTGCTCATATTGTGATTTACGGTTGTTATTCGGCTTGCCGGGGTAATTGATTCGGGTCCGGCGAGATTTTGGAATGATTTGGAACACTTAGTTCTAAGGTTTAGAATTTAAGTTGAAAAGGTTGGTCGGATGTTGACTTATGTGTAACGACCTCGGAAAATTTTTGCTAAGAAAATTAAAGTTTTGTGATGCCGAGGTAGGTCAATTAGTACAAAGGTTTTGTGGTGCTAAGGAAATATTTGCTCGGACTTTTTGGGTTGAACAATGCACCGATGTGTAAAGAAAAATTTTGCCGGAAACAAAAAGGTCATTTATGCGACCACTATGCGGTCGTAGAATTACTTTGCGGACCGCATAATGGTCGCAGAGTGGATCAGGAGAGAGGCAAGATTTGAGAAAAATCTGTGGTGCACTATGCGACCGTAAAATTGTTCTGCGGTGCATTATGCGACCGCAGAACAGGTACGCGGGCCGCATAATGACCGCAGACCGGGTCAATCACGCCCAGTTTTGGAGGCCAAATTATGCGGCCGTTATGCGGACAACATATGTGTTATGCGATCGCATAACTGCGTCGGAGCTTCCATTCTTTCTAATTTTTTACCCGATCCAACTTCGATTTATAGCCCTTGAAGCTCATTGGTTAGCCAAAAATCTGACATTTTAGAGAAAGATGAGAGCATTTTAGAGAGAAAAAGTGAAGACTTAGTCATTTATCCATCAATTCTTGTTCAAGGGTTGAAGAGTTCACAAAGATCTTGCTAGGGTTTCAAAGAGGTAAGAATTGCTTTTCCCAATTCTTCAACTTCGGGTTTGGAGTAAAGATGGGTAATTAAAAGTAGGATTCTTAGGTGTTAGAGTATTGTTTATACATACACATACCAATAAGGTTTGTGGAAGGATTATTGAGTTCAAATGGATAAAGATTGGGTCGAAGATGGTAGAAATCTTCAAAGATTTTAATTGAAGATTTGAGGGTCGAGTTGATGTCGGAATTTGGTAAAATTTATATGGTTGGACTCGTGATTGGATGGGCGTTCATATTTTGTAACTTTTGTCAGGTTTCGAGACATGGGTCCCACGGGTAATTTTTGGAGTTAAAATTCGGATTTTTATGGAAAATTATATTTTTATATGGAATTAATTTCAATAAGTTTTATTGACTGAAACGAATTATTTGTGACTAGATTCGAGGCATTCAGAGGCCGATTGGGGAGGCAAAGGCATAGCAGAGTAAAGAATTACACGGTTTGAGGTAAGTAACAGTTTTAAAACTGGTCATGAGGGTATGAAACCCCGGAATTTTGTGTCATATGAATATTTTGGAGGTGACGCACATGCTAGGTGACAGGCGTGTGGGCGTGCACCGAGGGGATTGTGACTTGGTCTGTCCCATGGAAACTTTATAGTTGAATAATTTATTGTTAGTTATATGCTCTCTATGTGTTGAAGAAATTTGACTGTAAATCATGTTAGAAATCATACTTAGGCTATGTGATAGTATTGTTGGGACCCGCAGAGGTCGGGTACTTATTGAATTATTTGCTAATTGCTGTCTTATACTCAGTCATGATTTTTCTTGTGTATCATACCTCAGGCTTTCTTGATATTTGGTTATACACTATGTTATCTTTGTTTGGGCTAATCTTTGTGATTTCCGAGCGCCCAGGAAACTAGAGAGGTTGAGGACTGAGTAAGGCCGAGGGCCTATCGGTGAGGTAAGGATATTATAGAACATGAGTTGTTCGTGCAGCACGTGAGTTGTCGGTGCGGATTATGGCACTTGGGTTGTAGGAGCCCCTTCAGAGACTGTACACCCCTCAGTGAGCGCGGGTACCCATTGAGTGTAAGTGCTAAGGGCTGAGAGCCGAGCGGTTGAGCTGTTGTGACGAGTTGATTGACTGTTGCCCTGAGAGGCTATACTTGCTTTTCATTTGTTGTTGCACTTAGTTGTTGTCTGTCATTATTGTAAAATTCTCTGAAGGATTTTATATTCGGATTACATGAACTTGAATTGTATAAAATTGATTTGACTTAAACTGCTGGATTTGAAAGCATGTCTATTCTTTACTGGAATTACTGAAAGTGAACTATAACTGTGAAGCTCGTCACTATCTTCAATTCCTTATTTATTATTATTACTTGCTGAGTTAGTTGTACTCATACTACACCCTGCACTTCGTGAGCAGATTCAGGCGCTTCTGGATATAGCGGGTGTTGATTTTCTCGCACAGTTGATTTTTCGGAGATTTAGAGGTAGCTGTCGTGTTTTGCAGACCTTGTCTCTCTTACCCTATCTCCTTGTTTACTATATTTGATTTTAGACTATTATAGACCATATTTTCCAAACTTGTATTCATATTAGATGCTCATGTACTCAGTGACACCAAGTTTTGGGGAGTGTTCATATCAGTATTTGTAGGATTTTGTATTGTGATTTATTGAGATTATCGGCTTGCCTAGTATTGAGATAGGCGCCATCACGACAAGTTGGGAGTTTGGATCATGAAAACTATCCTAAACAGAAGCGGTTTAATGGTATTGGAAGCCTAAAAAGTCAAACCGTAATAAAAGACCTTAAACTTCTTTAATAATTTTAATAAAAGACCTTAAACTTCTCCCTCTACTATCCTAAATAGAAACGGTTTAATGGTATTGGAGGCCTAAAGCCAAACCGTAATAAAAGGCCTTAAACTTGTTTAATAATTTTAGATATTTTGATTGAAGTTTATTCCTTTTACTTTTTGAGATGCAATTTAATCTTGATGATGTAACCAATCTCTTTAATCTTTTTTGAAACATTACTAACCTTTGATAAGATTTTTAGTTTTATTTTGAATTTTTTCTTTTCGGTTTAGATTTTTGGCTTTTGGATTGAAGAAATGACAATCCAAATCCAATCCAAATAAGCGCAGATTGGATCAAATTTTTTAAGTTCGGTTTCGGATTAATCGGTTTTGATATTTTGAATTTTCGGTTTTGTGCTTATAAGTTGAGATGTTTCTTCTTTTTACAAAAATATCTAAATGACATACTCATGTTAAATTGTTTGAAAAGTTCTTCATTCTCACCGCAATCATCTAAATAAAGTATTCAAGTAATAAAATTTTTATCAAGAAAATGCAACAGAGACATTAATACAACTGATAAGAGGTAGCAATAGTAAAATCATGTCCAAATTGAAAGTATTTTGACAGTAACTTAGAAATTAATATTGAATATGTGAGATAATATCTAATGGGCAGGGTATTAAACTTATTATTATTGGCATATGGATAATGAACTAAATATAAAGTATAAAAATTTTGGATTTTCGGATATCCAAAAATCTGAAGTACCAAATCCAATATTCCATCCGAAATCCAAAAATTTTAAAAATTAAATCTAAAATTTAATCCGTAATTTGAAAATCCAAACAAAAAATTCAAAAAATTCGAATTTCGGTTTGAATTTTGGGTTTGCCCAAACTATACCCATCTCTAAATAAGGCCTTCTATAGAGCACTATTCTTGCGTTGTAGACCTTTTGGGCGGGGCGGGATATCTTGAAGAAGCACATTCCATAATCAGGGGAATGCTGATTTCCCCCAATGAAGTTGTATTGGGATCACTATTGGGTTCCTGCAGTGTACATAAGAACCTCGAGCTGAGGGAATGCCTAATGACAGAGCTGTCTGTTTCTTTTGGCCTCATAAGCACACGGACTGGCATGCCTCTTTACATTTTCAAGAATTTAAGGATATGCCGAGATTGTCATTCAGCCATGAAGATTTTTTCCAAAGTTTACTGTAGATAAATTGTAATAAGAGATCGTAGTTGCTTTCACTCGTTAAAGCTAGGTTCATGCTCCTGTTTTGACTCTTGGAGACAAAGCCAAAAGAATGCCAGATAAAAGAGAAAATCCTATAAATAGTTTGTTTATTCATTTATATACTAGTAACCGTTAATTCAGAATCAACATGAAGATTTTGGTTGTGGTTTGATTGGGCTCTTTGAGGTACTGTTGAGTGAGGTGGAAAACAATGCAATCACGAAATGCTAAAACACATAAAAGAAGAGATACAAGGACGGAAAGTAATGTGTTTCAATATGTGTGTCCGCCAAAACGTCTGTGCCTTTGTTGAAAGGAATGTATGGCCTCCTTCAGATGTTCTTCGCCAAAGTCAGGAAATAGAGTATTTGTAAAATACAATACAGAGTAAGCCAGCTGCCACAATAAGAAGTTACTGATTCTCTGTTCTCCACCAGTCCTTATGAGTAAATCAGGTTTAGCAAACTTGGCAGACTTGGTGGCGAGTTCTTTGTCAAATAATTTGTTGTCGATATCCTCTAACTGTAGAAGACCATCTTTTACTTTACTGGCAATGCTCTTGGTTGCTTCTAGAATGTCATAATCTCCTCCATAGTTTAGTGCCAACATAAGATGAAGTCTTGTGTTGGCTTTTGTGGTCTCCTCTGTTAACTCTATGCATTTCTGTAAAGTGATGGGAAGTTTGGATTTGTCTCCAATAACAGAAACTCGTACCCCAACCCTATTGATTTAAAAAGTAATGAGAAAGTTGAGAAATAGCACTCTCTATGTCCCAAATGATGTGATACTTTATTATGTTCCAAAAAATGACATTTATATATTTAGAAGTAATTTGACTTTAAATTTAGAAATAAAAAATGATACGATTTATAACGACATGAATGTTTATAGCGTGCAAGTTTTTATTTATTTATTTATTTATAAAACTGCGTGTGCCGTCAAATATCCTCATATACATTGAACTGAGGGGCTTTATGATTGGAGGAAGAGAAGGAGTGTGTGTGGTTGGTGTATCACTGGGTTGGTGGCGAAACTCCCTCCCCCTTCGAATTCACATCAAAAGATCACTAACATAAACACAAATGAAATCTTGAATAGCATATAAAAACAAAACAAATACTCCTTTGTCAACCCAGCATGAAATTTAAGAAAAGAGAGAAGACTTTTGAACTTGTGGTGTATGATGTGTGGCTATAATTCCATAGTTTCGTACATTATGTGCCTTGCATTTTACATGCTTTAATGATAAATTACACTTTATTTGCGCATAATGGAGTCTATTTTATGTGTAGGTGAATTGGAGATAAAAGTGGAGCAAAGAGGATACTTAAACGTTGCAAATCTGCTCGAGAACAGTAGAAAGGAGAGACCTGGCGAGGCCAGCCAAAAGCCAGGCTTAACCAGGCTTTAGCCTGGCGAGGCCAGCCAAAAGCCAAGCTGAACCAGGCGTTAGGCTGGCGACGCCAGGCCTGGGGCCAGGTCCAATCCGAGTTTTGAAGGCTTATTTCGTCTCCTGGTTTGACTAGGACTTGACCTACACGTTTAGGTCTTTTTCTACACATATAAATAGACCTAAAAATGCCACTTTGGAGAGGAGACCGAGATTGGACAAAGAGACCGATATTAGACCGGGGATTCGACCTAAGGAGGAAAGAACACACTAGTAGAAAGGCGGAGAATTCTTCTACGAGTTTTTCACTTCCTTCTTCCTATTTTGATTATTGGTTATGAATTCTAGTATTGTAGTTATGTATACTATTATGAATAGCTAATTTGTTATCTAGGATTTTGATGGAACCTATTGGAGGATGATTTTCTTGTTACGTTAATCTAGATTTGCTGTAGTATTTTCTCTATTGCTTCAACTATATTATCCTCGTGGTTGATTGAAGGGCCCTCAATTAACTGTGCTTATTTAGTATGTATTACGCGGGAGAGAGTGCATATTTAGGTAGTTATTGAACAACATCACTCCTAAACGTATATGAGGGATCAATACGGAAGGTTTAAAGGTGGGATTAGGGATAATGAAATCTTGGTGCGATCTGAGTGAGCTGTACTTAATGCCAGCTAGCGTAATTCGGGAGAATATATCTAGTAAATTATGGTAATTACTCGGGAGAGAGTTACGACAGTTAGAGTGCTCATAATCGGTAGAGAAGACTTAGGCAAATTTATAGGAAACGTAGCAGATAAGATTCCGACAATTGGGAAAATCATAACTCTAGACCTCCTTAATCTTGTTTCCAATCGTTATCCTTGTTAATTGATAGTTTTACTGCTTTCCAGTATTTGTTAGTTAATTAGATAAAAATAAACATTATAATCTTTATAATTAAAAAATTCTTTGGACTTGTGCTTCTTAGCGATATTAAACAACTATAGCTAAGCCTTAGTTCTCTGTGGGATTCGACTCCGGACTTGTAAACCAGATTATATTTTCAACGACCGCTTAGTCCTTTTTATAAGGCATAGTTGGGCGTGATCAAATTTTGGCGTCATTGCCGGGGAGCTAACGGTTTAGCTGTAGGTGTATATATTGCTATATTGCAAGTTTGATCTTTTATTTTTGCTTTCTTGTATTTAAGTTTTTTATTTTTGTTTTACTTGTTAATTTGAAAAATATGGCATCTTGGAATTATGTGAGTTTTGATGTTGGTAATTCTACTTTTGATCCTCTTTATGCATATAGTGGAGGATACCACCCTTGGCAAAATTATCAAAATATTTCCGAGTGTGAGTTATGTGCACCTCAATCTTATATGTGAAATGTGTGTGATATGTGTGGTGGTCAAGATGGTCACTTTTATGGATGTGCTTATATTTCTTATGTTCCCTCAACCCCTTGCTTTGATGGTTCTTCTTTTTCTTGTGAAGTTAATAGGAACAAAGAACCCAGGGATGATGACCTGAAAGAGATCAAGGATATGCAAATGTGTCTTGTGGAATAATATGATATGTTAAAGTGCCTTGTGGAACAAAATAGTAAAAGAAAGCTGCAGATAAAGGCAAGAGGAAACTATTCACAACTTGAAAATTCAAGTGAGTCAACTGGTTGAAGATCTTAATGCTCAACAAGCCAATATTGTGAATAGTATCTAAGAAGAGTGTGAATTAGATCAGAAATTGAGGTACCAATAGAGGGGTCCATAGTAGAACACTAATAATCAATCGAACTAGAATTTCAGGGTGCCGATGTTGTAGAAGCGATACTAGAGTCAAGCAAGGACATTGATGATACATATTTAGTTGACTCTAGTGTCATTAGTATTGAGGATGTAAACAGTCCCAATGTTCATGTAGTTGAGCGCATTGGTCCACACTCCAAGAATTTTTTCACATTGTGTTTGGATGATAATATAGAAATAGAGTCATCCGAGCCACTTAAGGAGTCAAGGAATGAGGAACAAGGTACCTACATTCTGAAATTCTTCTTGCCAGAAAGTCGGGAATACACATCTCATCTAAAGGTCAAGAAGTGCAGAATACTACATTATTTTATTGGACCAGTCAGATTCGTTCCACCACCCCAGGAGCATAATTATAGAGCAGAATCAAAACTTGGGGTCCAATTCATAAGTTCAAAGTGGAGGTAGAAAGTGATTCGCGTAGTGCCGCGGCGTTAAATCAAGCGCTTGTTGGGAGGTAACCCAGCTTTACTGCTTTCTTTTATTTTTTTATTATTTTTGTAGTGTTGATTTTTTATTTTTTAGGAGAATGGAAAGCAAAGCTATTGGAAGGATCCAACAACAAAGCAGATGGTTAGAACTAAATGTGAGGTAGCCGCACGAAGGACCAAACTTGGGAGAAGTCTGAGTACCCCATCAGCTGCTGGTGCTTCGGCCTTTGGCCTACGAGAGAGTTTTTTTTACCCTCTTATTAGTTATGGTGTGCATTGTGGATAATGCACAATTTTAAGTGTGGGGTGAGGAGATTATCTGGATGACTTTCTATGCAATTTTAGTTGTGTTAGTTTAATTGAACAAGTTTTTTTTAGAGAACAAAAATAGAAAAGATTGGACTTTTCCCGACGATGGATCTATTAGACAATTTTCTTGAGGGATTTAAGTCGAAAGGAAAAAGACAAAAAGATTTTCTTTTGTTAGGTAGTGTTGCAATTCCCCCTTGGTTTTTTTTTATGCCGCGGTTCTTTTCCAAAAGTTTTGTTTGAACCAGGTGTAGTTAGTTTTATTTTTTTTAGGAGTAGGAGCTAGTGTGAGATGAATTGAATTGAAACGATATCTCCTAGGTTTGTTATGCCTTGAGAATAGTTAGTACTATGGTTGTGACGCTTAGGCTTGGTTTTTGACTCTCGCATAAGTACCTAAAATCGTAGATTCTTAATTTTGCTTAACTGCTATGACTCGAGTGCCGCGATGAAACCAATCCCGAGTGAATGATGTGCCATGTCTGTGTGAGGTTTTGTATTTATTCTATGCATTGCATTTGACGTCTGGAACTTTCCCCGTGTGTGTGCGAAGCGAAATAGTAGTATTGTTCAGTCTAAGAAATGATATAGGCATTTTTTTGTTAAGCCAGATATATAAAATTTACCCACCAAAATGTTATGTATCGTAGTTAACCCCGTTGAGCCTATAATCTTGTTTCTTTTGTAACCACATTACAAGTCGTACCTCTTTGTTTTAACCGACCATAAATTTGAACCTTGTAACCTCTCATGAGCAGTTGAATTGCGAGGAATTATGAAAAAGTCAAAGTGTGGGGTGGTGGGTTGGCTTTTGAGTGGAACACTTGAAATAAGGAGAAAGGTGCATTAAGAAAAAAAAAAGAGTTGTCAATCGAAGCCACTTGAAAAAAAATAAAAAATAAGTCTTGATGATGATGGCTAGTGATATACGTGCACTTAAAGAAATATGGGGTAATATAAATTGAAGTGAAGGTGAAATATTTGGTTTGGCTTAAGTATACCCTAAGACTGTGTTATGGCGAACTGGGACGGTAAAAAAACAATAAAGACTTTTATTAAAGTGCTTAAGGGAGGTGTAGTAACTCATATCCAAATGTATCCTACCCGACTCGCAGCCTACATTACAACCAATGAAAGTCCTACTTGATCTTAGACTGAATGAACTCGTTAGTAGAGTATTACACTACGGGCAAGCCTATGGTGCATCATTTGTGGTATATGAATGTTATTTCTGAGAGCGAGTGAATTTTGTCTATCTTGAGTTCCTATGTTCTTAAAATTCATTGTGTGTGGAACTAAGCTCTTTGATTGGGTGAGGGCACATGATTCATAAAGGAAAGGTAATATTGTTGTCATCCATGTTAGAGTAAGTAAGTGAATTGTGAATAAGGCATGGTATTTGTGAGTCGAATCTTGAGGCGAGGATGTCACACTTGTGTGCTTAAACTATTTTAAAAATTCTTGGTGTAATGAGTTATGAGAATTGCTTAACAAGGTCGTATTTATAAGTGTAGTTTGATTGCTCGAGACGAGCAATGTTTAAGTGTAGGGTATTGATGTGTGGCTATAATTCCATAATTTTGTACATTATGTGCCTTGCATTTTACATGCTTTAATAATAAATTACACTTTATTTGCGCATAATGGAGTCTATTTTATGTGTAGGTGAATTGGAGATGAAAGTAGAGCAAAAAGGATACTAAAACGTTGAAAGATTGCTCGAAAATAGTGAAAAAGAGAGACCTGGCAAGGCCATCCAAAAGTCAGGCTTAACCAGGCTTTAGCCTGGCGAGGTCATCCAAAAGCCAGGCTGAACCAGGCGTTAGGCTGGCGACGCCAGGCCTGGGGCCAGGTCCAATCCGAGTTTTGAAGGCTTATTTCGTCTCCTGGTTTGACTAGGACTTGACCTACACGTTTAGGTCTTTTCCTACACATATAAATAGACCTAAAAATGCCACTTTGGGGAGGAGACCGAGATTAGACAGACCGATATTGGACAAAGAGTTCGATATTAGATCGGGGATTCGACCTAAGGAGGAAAGAACACACTAGGAGAAAGGCGGAGAATTCTTCTACGAGTTTTTCACTTCCTTCTTTCAATTTTTATTATTGGTTATGAATTCTAGTATTGTAGTTATGCATACTATTATGAATAGCTAATTTGTTATCTAAGGTTTTGATAGAACCTATTGGAGGATGATTTTCTTGTTACGTTAATCTAGATTTGTCGTAGTATTTTCTCTATTTGTTCAATTATATTATCCTTGTGGTTGATTGAAGGGGCCCTCAATTAGCTGTACCTATTTAGTATATATTACTCGGGAGAGAGTGCATATTTAGGTAGTTAGTTTACAACATGACTTCTAAACGTATATGAAGGATAAATACGGAAGGTTTAAAGGTAGGATTAGGGATAACGAAACCTTGGTGCGATCTGAGTGAGCTGTACTTAATGCCAGCTAGCGTAATTCGGGAGAATATGTCTAGTAAATTGTGGTAATTACTTGGGAGAGAGTTACGACAGTTAGAGTGCTCATGATCGGTAGAGAAGACTTAGGCAAATTTATAGAAAACGTAGCAGAAAGGATTCCGACAATTGGGGAAATCATAACTCTAGACCTCCTTAATCTTGTCTCCAATCCTTATCTTTGTTAATTGATAGTTTTACTGCTTTCTAGTATTTGTTAGTTAATTAGATAAAAATAAATATTATATTCTTTATAATTAGGAAATTATTTGGACTTGTGTTTCTTAGCGATATTGAACAACTATAGCTAAGCCTTAGTTCTCTGTGGGATTCGACTCCGGACTTGTAAACCGAATTATATTTGCAACGACCGCTTAGTCCTTTTTATAAGGCATAGTTGGGCGTGATCAGTGTAAAATGAGACACATATATTTTGTGTGGTTATAAATCATTGCTTAAAGTTAAATTGTTTCTAAATAAGAAAATAAGTTATTTTTTTGGCACGGACTAAAAAAGAAATACGTTAACGTAAATACAAACGAAGACTATCTTTTATTCTTGAAGCTCAGCCATATGAACAATGCCTTTTTGGTCCTTTTTTCGGGTGGTTAGGATGTCGTCTTTTCATGTTGGATTACTGTAGTTCTGTTATGTTTTCAACTTTTTCACTCATGCAATCATTTGCAGATTCTAATCAACTCATAGAATCATCCATTTTTACTTCATCTAATTTAATATGTTAAGTTTAATAAGCTATTCCCACAACACGTTGTCTTTGATTGATCGTATACCTATTTCTTCAAGAGAATTAATTAGTCCATGTATTTTCATTACTTTTCTCGTGAGTCTTCATTTCTCGCAAGTTCTTTTTTATTTATATCGTTAAGGTAAATCACTGAGATTATACAAGAACCATTAAAAATCTTACTTCCTCTTCTATAAAAAGATTGAACCTATTTTTTTTTAAATTAGTTTCACCCTTTCTAAATTTGAAAATGATATAACTTTAAAATTATCGTTTTAGCATTAATGACATGATTTATAGTCACACAAATATTTATGGATTGTTTTGAACTATAAGTTTCAAAATCTTTTCATTTTTCTTAAATTTCGTGTCAGTCAAATAAGTTCAAACAAATTGAAATGTAGGAAGTAAACAATAATAGTTGAAAGCTTCCTTCCCGGAAGAGTTTAAAGATTGCGCAGAATTTATACATGAAAAATAAGTAGGGAAGCCACGAAATTGGATCAAGATATATACTGGAGTATAATTTAACTAAACAAAGTACCTCATAAATTCTTCAAAGAACTCCTCGAACAGTTGCATCAAGAAATCAACCTCCTCCTACTCAAAGTCAAATTGTTATGCTTGTACAACATAAACAGAATTTTTTTTAATATCATGTAAAATAGAAATGGCAAATTCATGATGGATAAAAAACCGATAAAGGTCCAGATTTATTCCTCTACTTTCGAATATTGTCTATATTTAACCTTCGTTATATTATTTGGCCAAATTTACCCTATCGTTATATTATCCAGCCAAATTTATTTCTATCATCAACAAACTTTTAATAAGTATCCCTTAGTCCGTTTAAGTAACCCAACATCTTCCAAATCACTTTTATTTTAGTCACGTATTCTTCTTCGTGATCCATTATTTTCAAAAATTACTATTGATATGAATGCTAAGGGTATTAAAAACACCTAAATGTTCCTCAAACCTTCTCAAATGCATAATCTCAAGTTATGACCAAGGGAATTGGGCCTTGCATAAGTATTGCAGGTATGAGATCTTGCCTATTTTAAGAGTATAACTAACTGTAATACTTCATTGATTTCAATTTTATTCTTTGGTTCTAGTCTTCTAGATCTACTATAATATAAGATACAATTATAATATTTTGTTATGCTACAAGTTACACTGGTTGGTGTAGTGTAACTACCTGAGGACTGTAATGTGATTCACTTAATTTTGGTGCATTAAGACATTATTGTATTTTAGTTAATTGACACATCATAAACAATACAACTACCAAAAAGCTATTCCATGACACCGTATTTTCTTGTTCGCTCGGACCCTTACCACTAACTAAACAAAGAAGATATACTTTTCTTCGTGGTAGAGACTTAATCTATCCGAGAAGAAATAAATACACGACATTCTCTTTGTTGTACGTAAAATATCTAATGATAGTCCTAAAATAATTAACATTTACCTTCTTTTTTAATTGGAAAAAAGAAATAAGAGAAAGAGAGAAATATTAGTGGAATTAGTAAACAAAGCATAATAAATTGTAGAATCTAAATTAGATAACTTGTCTAAATTCCAATAGTATTTTCAACACCCCAACTTTAATTAACGAATTCATTGCACCAATGGTATTGAGAATTTGCAAGTGTTAGTGATAGAAGTTGAAGTTTCTTGGAGACTTTGCATTGTCTAATTCAACTTTACTTTAATCAAATGCCTATGAATTGTGCAGTCTTAAGTTAGTCGACCGAACTTTAAACTACTCAGACAATAACAAATATATTCAGATATACATGTACATACATGATGGGCAGCTACATATAATACGCAACAAACACACCCACTAAATTCTGTTGTTTGTATATGATTGAAAAATTATAAAAGTTTTAAACCAATTCCAATGTATTATCACAAAAAGAGAATTTGGGTGTATGATAACTAAAAATATCCATGAATAATTTATATAGTTCTACTCTAAGCATGTACATCAATAGTAATTTCTAAAAATAGTAGATCAAGAAGAAAATAAGTGACTTAAATAAAATAGAATTGGAGGATTCTGGATTATCTAACAGACTGAGGAGTAATTTTAAAAAGTTTGGTGATAGTAGGGGTAATTTGGCTAGATAGTATAATGGTAGGGATAAATTTAGCCGAATAAAATAACAAATGTTAAATGTAGATAATATTCGAAAGCAAAGGGGTAAATCTGGACCTTGTCCCAGTTGCAAACGACAATAAGTCATGCTTGAGTTGATGCTAAAGAAATTAAAGTATTATATTTTCTCTTCACGGTTTTGTGGGGTCCATCCCCATAAATGAAAGAAAGAAAAAATAGGATGTCTATCCTCATAAATGAAAGAAAAAAGAAGAAGAAAAAGTGTGTGTAAATTGTCAAATATAGTAGGCTTCAGAGATTGAGGCTTCAGCTATAAAATGAGTGTTTCAACTCTTATTTCTACACACCAACAAAAATAAAGAAAGAGTGAGGTTTCACAGACAGGGTATAAGAAAATAGCTTGTGAGAAAAATAGAGAGTAAGCGATATTGTAGTGAGGTGGGAATATCAAAAGAGAGTTATTTATTTTGAGTGTTGTAGTGGTCTTTGGAGTATTTTACTTAAACCTACAAAGTGTAAAACTCCTTGCTATACTGATATCAGTTGCTCCTCTCGGGGCCGTGGTTTATTCCCTTATTCAAAACTGGTATCAGAGCCCAGTTCTGCTCGCTCACAGAAATACTATTCACTGTCGGTAGTACTATACTCGGTGAAATAAATATTCGGAGTAAAGTATGAGGTAGAAACATTTAACCGAGATAACGGTTTCTCAACATGGCAAAAACGTATGAGAAATTTGCTCATCCAACAAGGATTACACAAGGTACTGGATACTGATGCCAAAAAGCCTAATACCATGAAAGCTGAGGATTGGGCTCACTTGGATGAAAGGGTTGCTAGTGCAATCAGGTTCCACTTATCAGATGATGTGGTAAATAACATCATTGATGAAGACACCGCACGTGGAATTTGGACAAGGTTGGAAACCCTATATATGTCCAAAACGCTGACAAATAAATTGTACCTGAAAAAGAAATTATATGCCCTACACATGGGTGAAGGTACGGATGTTTTCTCATATTTAAATATGTTTAACGGACTAATCACACAGCTCGCCAATCTCGGAGTGAAAATCGAGGAAGAAGATAAATCCATATTATTATTGAACTCGTTTCCATCTTCGTACTATAATTTGGCAACAACCATCCTGCACGGTAAGAGTACCATTGAGTTGAAAGATGTCACATAGGCTCTTCTACTCAATGAGAAGATGAGAAAGAAGCCTAAAAATCAAGGACATGCTCTCATCACAGAATGTAGAGGCAGGAGTTATCAAAGGAGTTCGAGAAACTATGGTAGATCCGGAGCTCGTGGGAAGTCTAAGAACTGATCTAAATCAAGAGCCAGAAATTTCTACAATTGTGATCAACCAGGTCATTTCAAAAGCGATTTCCCAAATCCATGGAAGGACAAAGGTGAAAGTAGTTGCAAGAAGAATGATGACAACACAACCGCCATGGTGCAAAATAATGATAAGGATGTCCTCTTTATAAATAAGGAAGAGGAATTCATGCACTTGTCAGGTCCAGAGTCAGAATGGGTGGTTGATATAGCAGCATCTTACCATGCCACACCGATTATATCTTTTTTGCAGATATGTAGCAGTTGATTTCAGCACTGTGAGAATGGGCAACACAAGTTACAAAAAGATTGCGGGGATTAGTGACATTTGTATCAAGATAAATGTCAGATGCACATTGGTTCTAAAGGACGTGTGACATGTACCTGATTTGCGGATGAACTTGATCTCAGGAATTGATTTAGACCGAGATGAATACGAGAACTATATGCAAATCAAACGTGGAGACTCACCAAAGGATCATTGGTGATTGCAAAGGGAGTTGCGTGTGGCACGCTGTACAGGACAAATACAGAAATATGCCAAGGTGAATTAAATGTGGCACAAGATAAGATTTCTGCAGATTTTTGGCACAAAAGAATGGTTCATATGAGCGAGAAGGGATCGCATATTCTTGCCAGGAAATCACTCATCTCTTTTGCCAAAGGTACAACGATACAACCTTGTGACTACTGTTTATCTGGTAAGCAACAAAGAGTCTCATTTCAGACATCGTCTGAAAGAAAATTGAATATACTTGATTTGGTATATTATGATATTTGTGGTCCAATGGAAATTAAATCTATGGGTGGTAACAAATATTTCGTTACTTTTATTGATGATGATTCACGTAAATTGTGGGTTTATATCCTGAAAACCAAAGATAATGTGTTTCAAGTTTTCTTGAAGTTTCATGCTCTGGTGGAAAGAGGGAGGGGTCGAAAGCTAAAGCGCCTCCTAAATGACAATGGAGGTGAGTACACTTCAAGAGAATTTAAAGAGTATTATTCAAATCATGGGATAGAACATGAAAAGACAGTTCTTGGAACCCCACAGCACAATGGCGTAGCCGAGAGGATGAACCACACCATTGTTGAGAAGGTGAGAATCATGGTCAGAAAGGCTAGACTACATAAGTCTTTCTGGGGTGAAGCAGTTCAGACAGCCTGTTACCTAACCAATAGGAGTCCATCAGTTCCATAGGAGTTTGACATCCCAGAGAGAGTTTGGACCAACAAGGAAGTGTCCTACTCACATCTAAAGTTGTTCGCTTGCAGAGCATTTGCACATGTACCAAAGGAGCAGAGAACAAAGCTGGATGAGAAATCCGTTCCATGCATATTAATCGGATATGGAGATGAAAAATTCGGGTATAGATTGTGTGATCCTGTAAAGAAGGTAATTATAAGCAAAGATGTAATATTCCGAAAAAGTGGAGTTCGAGCTGTAGATGATCAGTCAGAGAATACGAAGAATGGTATAATCCCTAACCTTGTTACCATTCCTTCTTCTTCTAACTATCCCACAAGTGCAGAAAGTATGACCGACGAGGTTGCCGAGCAGGGGGAGCAATCTGATGAGGTTATTGAGCAGGAGGAGTAACTTGATGATGATGTCGAGCAAGTGGAGCACCCCACTTAGGGAAAAGAACAACCTCAACGTCTGAGGAGATAAGAAAAGCAAAGGGTAGAGTCGTGCAGGTACCCTTCCACAGAGTATGTGTAACGACCCGGCCGATTGTGTCGAGTATTATAACCCCGTTCTCCCATTTTTTACTCAAGTTATGCTTTGCAGTTTTTTATGACTTACCAGGTTAGTTGGTTCAGGTTCGGAAGGATTTCAGAGTGAATTGAGACACTTAATCTCATAATTAAAAACTTAAGTTAAAAAAGTTGACCGAATATTGACTTATATGTAAACGACCTCATATTCAAATTCTGATGATTCGAGTAGCTCAGTGTGGTGATTTGGACTTAGTAGCATGTTCGAAAAGTTATTTGGAGGTCCGTACTGGAATTAGGCTTGAAATGACAAACGATAAAGTTTTGGGAAGTTTGATCGAGCCGTTGACTTTTTGATAACATTTCGAACAGGTGATGTATTTATTTCATAGCAGCTTTATAAATTCTAATCTTAGAAAATCATGATTTGTACTACCAGTCTTTGGGAAATTTTTGTATAAAAGCGGTGTATTATCATTTCTTATCTTAATAAATCTCATTAAATTGGATAGTTGTTAATTGGCTTATCTGACGGGTTGGGTTAAGTGCCATCACGACTAGGTAAATTTTCGGTTGTGAGAAAAAGACAAGGAGTTGATCGCAAAGTTGAAGGGAGATTTGTCCAAGTCATTTGATATGAAGGACTTGGGCCCAACACAATAATTTTGTCTCAGGAGAAGTACATTGAACGTGTACTAGAACTCGTCAACATGAAGAATGCTAAGCCAGTCAGCACATCTCTTGCTAGTCATCTGAAGTTAAAAAAGAAGATGTGTCCTACAACAATGGAGGAAAAGAAAAGCATGACCAAAGTTCCTTATTCCTCTGTCGTAGGAAGTTTGATGTATTCATGAAATGCAGCGCCCCCAAAAAAGGGACGTCAGTACGAAATAATGTACCGAGTATGTAAG